>JABUQX010061984.1:7500-40532 GCA_015478945.1 Trachelipus rathkii
TGTGGCGTATTTGGTTCTCAAACACATTAAGTGTCCTGGTTTCGATTTCCCAGCAAGGTAAATATGTTAACAGCAGGCTATTTTTTATCCAATAACCTATGCAATACTATTTTAAATAAAACGGTGTCAGAGTGTTGCAGTTACTTTATAATTTATATATATACTATATATATATACTTATATTATTTTAGAGTTTTTTATATTATATTAACTTATATATATTTACTATAACTATATATAAATATATTTATAAAAATAGATATATGTATTTATAATGAATTTATAATTAGTGTCCCTCATTTATGGACCCTCATATAATTATATATATATATATATATAGTACTATAATATTATATACGGTATTAATATACCCCATATTAATGCGCCCGTAGAAATTAGGCTGGTAATCCGACGTCTAGAAACTCCACACTTCAAGAATAAGCCGTATAAATTTCAGGATCTGATGGTTTGAGATCATGATATTTTAGTTAAGTGCATGTGCATCAAACTATGCCGTCATACGTTTTGCGTCCATAGAGTTCCATGGGTGATTATTTCGTTGCCCCAGTCGGCTAGTAACTAAATAAATAATTACAAGTTCTGATATTGTTCATCTGAAAAAGTATTATGAATATAGATTAATTACTATGATGCTATATACGACTTGTGATTGAGTTATAAATAGTAGTTTTACCTTCAATATCTGACAAGTCAACGCGAGAGGAGCAGCAAGTTACACACGTACACACGAAAAGATTTGCAGATACATGTAACGATAACATGTTTTACCTCCTCATTATTGGGTTGCATGATGAATAAGCTTGTGCAGATAGTAGCACATTATGTCAGCAGAGTGGGCTACAATATCATCGTGATCGCGGGAGAGGTAGGTGTTCAAACTGACTGGCATTTCTCCACGTAGGTAGGCATCAAGGACAGAGTTATACATTGGTAAGGATTTACACCAGACATATACGAGTACCCCGGATAGCTTACGAAACCCCGAGCAACTAGACTACGAAATACGCTCGTACATACACGCCCGAGAAACACGATTTAATTCGAGCATAAACGTCAGAGAAATAGCGGAAGTGTTTTCGATCAAATCAACCAACCATCGAGATAGGCTCCATTGAAGAACGTAATACTTGCGCGCAGCATGTTAACAACTGGATCCCAATGTGTAAGGTTCCTGATACGCGTTTCGCACACGTAATATTCACGAGATGAACTACGAGAAGTGTATTCTGTTTCTCTGTAAAGAGCGTACAATGAGGGGCCACCTCCTCGCGCGAGATCATTCGTAACAGCGAGAAGGAATCACGATAAACATGCAGACGATCTATTGCATGTTCTCACCTGGCCACTTCCGGCAAGTGGGGACGTGGTCCTATTTAACGGAGAGGTCAAGATTCACCTTCATAACCCGATCTATTCCAAAGGGTGTATCTGGCGACCAAAATGCCAACGATACGGCACTTCTGTGTGAGACATCCAACAGTATAGGGTGCTGAACATCACATGTTATAAACCCGAGCAATATGGTGAGGGTAAGCCTTGATTGTGATCTCGGGTTGAGTAATTGCCGATCCCTCGGTTAACGCTATGAACGGCCGTACATGACCGTCAGCACATTCTCTCGTGCAAAGAGTTTACTGACTACCGCGCAGGACCCTCAAGATTTAGCGAACATCTTTGACTATAACGTCATATCTTCATACGCCCTACACGGTCAGGTGTTTCATCCTTATACATTCTCAATGCTCGACCTCAAGCGGCCATGAGTGTACACGATTACCTACAGCGAGATTACCTCGAAGTGCACACACACGTTACCGGTGACCAAAGGTGTTTTCATACAGTCCGAGTCCACTCCCCTCTCGACCGTTTGTGTGGGTCAATGTTGGAACGAGGGACTTTCAGTCCACTCACAATTCATCCCCAATGAGCACCCTGAATGACCTTCAGCAAACCTGGTCGCCCATAGGAGCGTTGGGGAACGATCCCTCAGGATGACTAATGGAACATTACTCCACATGGACGGGTCCAGGCAGTCCACAAAATAGTTGTTGACAAGTAAGTGAATATGGTACATGCACACGAGATTAACTGCAGCATCAATCAATAACATCTTTCCTATGTGACAAGAACATGTATACCCTAAACAAGGGTATCCTCATGGACAGCCATTATGGCTCACTATTACAGCTATACGTCCACCCCACTGAGCATTCCTTTGTAGGGACGATATCATCATAAACCTTACAACTATCTGTACCCACATGTATGCTGTATATTGGTCTATCGACATCTATGGAACCATATTAAAACAGATTGAGGTCTTATTTCCTGTGGAATTAATATATATATATATATATACTATTAATTATTTACTGGTCACATATTGATTGTAATCATTATTGTCATTTTTATTTATTATTATAAAAAAATATTAATATTTTTAATTAATAAAGATTATTTTAATAAATATATGAAAATAATACTAGTATCAATCTATTATTTACATCAGATATATATATAATAATATTATATATTAATTACTATATTATCAGGATATATTTTACTCTACGTTATATATATAATGATATATTTAATCATTAATATCTAAATATAATATATGATAATAAATGTATATTAAATATTATAATAACTTTATTTATAAATACTGTTAATAAATATATAATATATATATATATATATATATAGCGTTATTTTTATATAAGAATTTATTTATAGTTAAATATATATATATATATATATATATATTATATATATATATATATATATATATATATTTTTCTGTGTATATATATATATAAGTACCTATAACTATAATTTTCAGTTAAGTTCGAGTTTATTATAAAAATATATATACTCTTAGTTCCTTATTTATACATGTTTAGGATAAGTGGCCAAATGATAAAATATTATTAACGAATACTCCCTTACGACTGAGAATAAGCCGAATTTATTTAATATGAATAATTTATATTAGTTTATTAAAATTGTGTTTTTCATTGAGTTAGTTCTTCTAAAAACATAATCTATTTTCCATAACATACACTTAATTTGATATTTAATCAGAATTTGCAAATTACTATTCCTTTGTTACTAATTTAGTGACTTTATTTACTCTCACTATATATTTCAATGTATTTCTTGGTTTAATATTCTGCCATTATATGACGTACATAATTTTTAATTTGGCCTAAACTTATGAAATCGCGTTCATTTTGTCCATTCGCACGAGATAGATACAATCTCATACGTATACAAGTCGCGTTGACGATACTCGTTAAACTTTATATATAACCGACATCTTGACGTAGAAAAGTAGCGAGAGAGACGCTCTCACGCCGCCCTAACATTGAATTTAATTTTTTCGATAACTATTTATTCCACTTGTTTTTCTTTACGTGCTAAGAAAGGTCGCATGTTGCTATGGACATCTCAAACTAATACCAATAAAGATGTTAGCACAGGTAAACATCGCGTTATATAAGAAGCGATTATAACTATAATATAACGAATTTTTTAGATGAAAATAATGAAATATTAAGATTCCCTTCTTAAACCATATCTTTTATATTCCTTATATATATATATATATATATCCTCAGATCACGACTCCGATAAATGGTATAGTATTAATAGAGTTATATGAGTTTATACTGAGTATGACGGTATCTAGAGTACGAGTATCTTATCTATATCCTTATCTTTATATATATATAATATAGCGCACATACTATAACGACTAGCTTTATATATATAGATATCATTATTATTATTATGCATATACTATATAACTATACTAAAAACTAATCTGAGTTATTACTTCTATATATATATATAATATATATATATATACCGTTTATATTATCACTATAATGACTAGTTACCATCGTAAGTACCTATATTAAACGACTCTATTATTTAATACTATTATAAAACCGGCGTTATATATAACACCCTAAATAAAATACCGTACAACACATATACTATAGTTTTTTTACTTCTACTATATATCTATTATATATTATAAATATAAAAATATTATATATTATTTATTTATTATATATCATATATTTCTAGTTAAAGTACTATAGAAAAACTAAATATATTTGCGTATGCATTTCATACATAATATAAATAAAATTTGTTTAGATGGAGTCTTAAGTAATATATATATATATAGCATAATAATAATTTTTATTATGTAGCTATATTTAATATGATTATACTTAGGTATGATAATTATCCAGGCTCTAACCCGATAATAACAGTAAGAATATTTTAAAGAAGATATCTCCTTCCACTCTAGCTATATCAGCACAATGAACAAGAGAGTTGAGTGTCTTTCCTTATTTGAACCGAGTATAATTGTCTTGAAAAATATCCTTTCTCTTGCTACTCACCATCTCCACTGTAAGATCGAAATGATGACATTTTGCCATTGCTCATTCAGCATGTAAGAGGTTATTATACATAGTCTCGCATACAAAGCGCAACTTCACCTATTGTACTGTATTATATCCACAGTAGGTATTTTTTTATACGTTTTTGTTCTTTTATTTTTCTCAAAATTATATCTTTTTTTAATATTTTTTCTCAGGTACTCTGTTCTATATCCTGTCGTCAGAGTATGAACATGCTTCTTAAAGTAAAGAGTAATTTTTACTCACTTAACTGTGAGAGTGCTGAAAAAGAGGACACAAGGTTCTGAGGAGATAAAGGTGTCTCTAAAAGGAGAGGATATTAGACTAACGTAAGGAACAGATCCTAGAGCGTCCGGAACGACTGAGTAGTTTCAAACCGAAAAATAGCGTAAGAGAGGCTAGGTGCAATCTACCCTTTTGCCCGGCAATAGTAGAAATTCTTTGTATTCTTTGTAATCGTCGTTATACCCAAAGTGTAAAACAGGTACTTTCTCTTAATAAACCATGTTGTGGAGACTGCGATCATTATCTTGCCTATCTATTTATAAGTGGGTGAAACTGCATGTAGGTTTATGCAAGGGGAAAAACTCTCTCTCGGACCAGAATTGCGAGAGTATCCCACTGAGAAAATCCGAAAGACTGAATTCCATCAATGTTGAACGACTGACCTCCATGTACATAAATGAGGCCGAAGCTGACCACTTTTCTTAGAGGCACGTGGCACGATACTTAGATATGAAAGTGCGACGGAGTTACTCACAATAAGTAAGGCGAAATAATATAGGGCGAGACCAATATTTCCATGGCTCGTGCCTTCGGAGTCTAATTCCCCCCCTTTAAAAATGGACATAAAATTCGTAAATCTTCAGGTGAGGTAATTGCTTTCTTTTTGGCTCAAATAAGCAAACACAAGAGCTGCTAGTTGTTTTGCCCTGCACATAAGTTCACAAATTCTCCTTTTAAAGTGTTTTTCTGTGTCTCTAGTACAAACTTTTCAGAAATTTTCAATTTTCAAAACCCATGTTTTTGAACATTTGTGCACAGATAACAGCTCCAGATTATTTTTAACAACATGACTTTTTCGAAACGTAGCAAACATTATTTCTCAACTAACTTGATGGGTCCATTACCTTTTTCGACATACAAAATGCACGAAGTACTCTCTTGATTTTTAGAGTTATTTACGCAAATGCAAAATTTGAAATCTGAAACTAGAAAACACAAATTTTACTATAAATTTACATGATTACAAAACCTTAGAACTAGAATATTTGAGTATTATTTTTTTTCTGTGTTATTCATAAACTCCTTTAATCGTAGCAGTGACAGGGACATTGTAAACATTTTACAGAGACATTCAGTGTGAAGGTCGAGGGAGGTGCGATCTATGAGTGTATCTTATGTAGTAAATATTCGGATGATTGTCTTATATGATTAAATATCGCTGCATGTGTTTTGAAGCTTTTGTCCCTGGGACAAAATTCAAAAATATTTTTTGGAAACTTAATAAATTTTTTTTTCTTGCTGGTATACACAAATAAATTAATTTTCTAACCCGCTTATCTATCAGCCACTGTTATCACTCCGTTATCTCTAAAGCAAATGGCTATATAGAGTCGAGTCCTCCTGGTCGCCTCGAAAAATGCTTTGATGTTTTATTTGATTTGGGTAGACCTAACAAATATATCCAACGAGAATTTTCCCATGTCAAAATAAAAATGTTTCAGTAAAAAATGAAGCGTTTGACCTTTTTTTCAATTTGTCATCATGAAGATATTACACGATGAACATCAAATTTTTCAGGGCTTTTAAAGAGCTTGGTAATGATATCATCCTTTTTTTATTTGTAGAATTATGAGAGTTATAATGTATACTCAAAGAGACAAATAGAGTTATCTAAGGTTTCAAAAAATACACTATTTTGGATAATATTTGTCCAAAAGTATTTTTATTCATAACTTTTGCAATGTTTTCATTATGAACTGAATTTACGAAAATATTAAGTTTTAGTTTTTAAAGTAAAAGTGTTAAGTAACTGAAATATAAATTATATTTTTTTAAAACAAAAGTTAGAAATGATCTTTTTATTAAAGTCTATTTTATAAATAAAAGTTATGAACATATAAACAATATGATTCCTTAATATCCAAACATATAATAATAATATATATGAGTATATATACTAGTGGAATTATAACGTTTTTATTATATACAGCCATATATTACGTCTTTAAATACTATAGTAGGTAGTAATCCAACGTATCGTATATTTCGAGTGGTTACTACCGGAGAATAGATAAGGTGGGAAAATATCATTCTCATCTAACTAGAGTTATTTTATATCCCCTCTGAGAACTGTACTATATAGCTAGTTTGATTTACCTAGTTATATATTAATATATATTGAGAGACGCGATTTCTTCAATGATATATATAACATATTTATTGTTATGCTATATCCTTGTGCGGTCTCGAAATATAATTGACTACATTTATGATGAAATATATCGTATACAGCATATTAAACGAGTCCGGTCGTATTTTTATAATTAGTCATATTTATGATACTACGAAACATGCGGTATTATATTATGTTATTTTATTATTAGTTCTGTTTAAAATTATAATGAAAATATAAATTTTTTACTGATAAATAATATAATATATTATTTCAAATAGGGTTTATTCAATTAGTTTATTTAAAATATATCGAATTTTTTCTGAGTAATCATAAATAATATTTTTAAAAAACTATTAACTGAGTATTAAACTATTTAATTATCTATTAATGTGGTTATTACTATCAATTATACTATATCATATATAGTCACATAATGCTTATATAAAAATATTGAGAGGAGAGATAATAATAATTATATTTATATTTTTTATGTTTTATATTATTATAATCATAGTACTATATACATTTATTTAAGCTAGACGTATACCTGAGAGAGGTTTTAATATATTAACTATATGAGTTAATCATCGTATTATTACTTCGATTTTTCTTGAGGGTGAAGAATAATATAAATAAAAATTATCTATATTAACATAAATTATATATTTATTTTTGAATAAACATACAATTATCTTTCATTTAATCACTCCGATACGATATTTCATAATAATAACTTAATATATTTTTTATCAGTATAAATAATTATATATACTATAGCATTATATTATAGAGCTAATTATTACTCAATATATATATATAGTTATACTATTATATATAGATATATAGGACTACGCTCAAGAATCAAGTTACGTAGTATCTACATAACTCAGATCACTCATTATATTTACACTATATTATTCATTATTTAAAAAGTATTATATTATATGACTATAATATATATATACCTCTCAAGTATACTGAGTTGACACGTAGTACGTCAATAATATATTAGTACATAGTAAATAATGATATAGTAATAATATATAAAATATTTTCTACACTCTTCTCTTAGGTACTATATAACGTATATAATATTATATAGACGTATCGATTCTTTCACGTTTAATATTGTCAAATTTTTATCACACTACGTAAACTGTACTTAATACCGCAAATATAATGTAACAGATGATAATCATGTTAAATTTATAATCATATACTCACCTCGCGGTATATCTAGTGTTAGCCGATTTCAGACCAGCGTTATTTGTTAAATATTTTCTCACATCGTTAGTGATTTTTTCGGTGTGATATTTTTTTCAAGAAGTAAAAATTTTTTGAGATTTTCGAATTTGGTGATTTTAATATTAGCAAAAGCTTACATAGATCATTGATTTGGCTATTAAGGGTTGTATTCTTCTCATTCATACCTGGATATATTCCATATATCGTTAGTGATTTTTCTTGGATGACATTTTTCAGAGCGCCAAATTTTTTTAGGGAATTTTTGAATTTTATGCTAATTTATATTAGCAAAAAGGTTACATAGATCATCGATTTAGCTATTGAACTTTGTACTTTTTTCGGTCATATTTGAATTAATACATATACTTACACACTGAATATTCAATTATAAGAGAAATCATAAAATTACCATCTGTAGTGTCACGGAACATCATTGAATCAATAATAATAATAATAATAATAATTATGAATGAAATTATTATCATTCTATAAATAATAATAATACATAATATATAACAAAACTAATAATAGAGTATATATTTATAATAATCCAGAATAATATCTAATCTACATGTATATTTAGAAGACAAATTATCCATAGCAGATATTACCAGATATACATAATAATATATGTCAAACATTATATAATAATAATAATGAACTGGCAAACCTGTACTATAAAGAACGGCAGTTGGATCTCAGAATATAATAGAAATTAAAAATCCTATTATTATTCTTCTTATGGTATTATATATTATTATTATTAAATATTATTATTTTGAGTGATTATTATTAATTCTCATTATAATTATACGAGTGATAAATTATGTAATTATTGATTTTCAATGTTTTGTTATGTAATATATTATTTGTAAGAGTACTCTCATTATATACATTTAACTATCTTATTATTATTATGTATTTGTTATTTTATTAAATTTATTATTATATTAGTCTCACGTCTTAATTATTATATTTATTATTCAGTTTCATTTATTTGTATGATATTATATTATCATCTATTTATTATTTATTATTGCATTATCAAATTTTTCCTTATTTATTATTCTCGTTTTATTTGAGTTCTTAGTATTCTATTATTATTATTATTATTCATTTATTATAAAATTATTATTATTATATCTGATCTGGTATCTCAGTACTTGTGCATTAGAGCTCGAATCGATCATAATTATTATTAATGAATTATTGATGTTTATAGTAAAAGTAGTGAGAAAGTAGATTTACTTAGTAATACTCTGAAAATTCATAGAGTTCCCATTAAATATTATTTTTATTCATTATTACTTACTCTATTATTATTCATTATTATTATTATTATTACTTTATATTAGATTTCATCGTTTATTGCTTTGTATTATTACAATTATGATATTATTTATATTATTTATTATTCAATTATATTATTATTATTATTTATATTTCTATCTGGTTGGATTATCTGAGTTGATATAATAGTAAGTTTTTTGTGATTTTTCCGGACACGGTATTCGACATCTTCGTTTTTTTTTTATACTCATAACACACTGCTAAGTAAAATCATATTGTTCTAAATTATAGGAGGACGTTTGAAATTGATATATTGAGAAATAGAATGTTAAGGTTAAACTGAATGATATGACTACAAATTTTGCTTGTTTTTATATTTAATTTAAAACTATTCTATCTACTATGACACTTTCTATCTGTAATGATTACATTAATTAAATATTCTCTATTTCGTTAATTGTTCTGTCGAGATCTAATTTATAGAACTCATCCGTTTGGTGTATTCGAACGATATATATTGTTCAAAGAATATATATGATAGAAATGAATTAACCAACATTCTTCAATAATAAAGGTTTTCTATGTATTTATAATTCGAAGGGATAACTATTTTCAAATAATTTAAATTTAAAGGACCTTTATGAAAACTCATCATAAGAGAAACTGTCATTGAATCAGCGATTCTATCACACACACAGTACATATATATAAACATTATGTTATATTATTTATATTATACTATAAAACCTTAACATATAGATTCTATTATAGAATATATATGGCTATTTATTAATGCATTTGTATTATTCTTCTCACATTCAATATTAGGATATATATCCCATAATGGTATAGAGAAGCTATATTTCAACAAGTACCGTAATGCTCATTATAGAGACAAGCTATTATATTTTTCTCAAATAGCTACAGCGTTCACTCATAAACATAATATTATTTTATAGAGTATATATATAATGACAAATTTAGATTTTATTATAAATTATAAATTTATATATCTTTTAAATCCTATAATAATAATAAAAAGTAGTTATAATCAAACAATGCAGACATTATTTCTATATTTAATTTGAACTTTGTACTTTTATTTTATTATATTACGTGATCCATTATATATATATATAGTATTTT
Organism: Trachelipus rathkii; assembly: GCA_015478945.1. Taxonomy (NCBI): domain Eukaryota; kingdom Metazoa; phylum Arthropoda; class Malacostraca; order Isopoda; family Trachelipodidae; genus Trachelipus; species Trachelipus rathkii. The sequence continues at coordinate 18,043 of JABUQX010061984.1, forward strand.
GAAATTAATACATTATAATCATTACCTATATATATCACTACTGAGCTTATTTATAGTACTTTAAAGACATTATTACTTAGTTCTTCTTCTGGCTCGTCTTTTTTAATTCATTATCAATATGCACTTTATATCTAGTACCATAATATAAAGTAGTTTATATAATATATAGATATTATAATTAACGAGTTGGCTCATACACATTTGAAAACGTTTATTTAGCTTCAAAAATATCACGTTTATATGAGTGCTTAATAACGTAGTAAATCTCAGATTAGCTGTCGCTATAATTTATTTTCGTATTTGTTGAATACTAAATATATATACTTCTCATTTTCTATAGAGAAATTTTAACTTATCTATCGGTTCGTCATATATATATATCACCTATCACACTTAGATTATTGTGAGTAATAGGTCCTGGCCCTATTATAATATATTATGACGCCGAATAAGAGTCAAGGTGAATAGGAGATAGGTATAAGACCTGTAAAACTAATAAAAGTCATATATACGACCACTCCTTTTATCATGTATTATGGAATCTAGCAGACTATCAATATATATTTATATATAGTATTACATATCTAGGTAATTGGAGATTTATAGATAAGGTGATGAAACGGTATATATATATATATATATATTGAACTGAGACAAGAGTTATCGAAAATGAAGAAATTTTGTATTCTCTAATATATATATATATAATATATATATATAATATACGTATATTACTAGATATATATTAGACAGAAATACTAGAGAGAATAATATGAGTCGAGTATTTAATACTAACTTAATTATCTATATGACTCTTATCAGATACTAGAGCAGTAAACTAATGCAATCAATTATCGTATATTACTCTAAATATATAATAGAACCACTACTATAATATAGTAGATAATATGATTTGATAGATGTTAATTATATTATGTTGAATATAATAATTTTTTATTTCTAGTATAGTATCACACGATGGAGATAGAGAGATATTAATATAATAGAGTATATTAAGCTATACGTCAAGTACTATTTTCTCCTCATGGGCGTATGCAAGGAGGCGCGCGCTGCGAATGGGCACTCTGCCCCCCCTCACAATCTTTAGCGAAATAGGGGAAGGGGTAAATTGGGCTCAGCCCGAACCAAATATTGGATCCTGCCCTTGAGATTTCTTTAGTCTGCCAAATGGAACAATTTTCTAATTGACAAGATACTAGAAATTTTCTTAAATTCTAATTCTTTTTTTTATTTATTTTGGTCCAATGTGTATGAAAGCATTGCTAGAGATGAGAGGAAGACGATGGTGAGAGTAGACAGTGAGAGAAAGTGAGATGTTAGAGAGAAGATGAGAGGCTGAGAGAAAGAGAGAGAGAGAGAGAGGAGGACGAGAGCAGCAGAGAGAGGAGAGAGAGAGGAGAGGAGAGAGAGAGAGAGAGAGAGAGAGAGAGAGTTGGAAAGGAGTTTATCGTATTGGTAAGTAGTATTTTAATGTGTTAAAAGTAAAAAAAATTCAAAGTAACGATATCATAAATATTTTATTAATCAAATTTTTGCATAATGTTTTCAAATTAATTGTGAAACTTAATATTTACTGAAAAATATTATTATTATTAGTTTTCTATTCTGTATTTTACTTCTACTACTACTACTGTCATTATCATTAGAGCAGTATGGAAGTATTTTATCTACTGGATTATTTAATTTTTCTAATTTATTTATCTTTCTTTTCTCCACTTTGCTACCACTTTTGTCACTGTCATTATAGTTAGGGCCACATGGAGATATATTATCTATTTTATTATTTAATTTTTCTGGTGATTTGTTTATCTTTCCAACCCTTATTTTATTACTATTCTTGTTATTGTCATTAGAGCAAGACAGTGGTATGTTATCTAAATTATTTAATTTTTCCGATTTGGTTTTCTTTCTACTCTGTAATTTTTTACTGCTTTTGTTATTTGCATTAGAACAACTATGGGGTATATTATTATCTGCTGAATTATTTAATTTTTCTGATGATTTGGTTTTCTTTCTACTTTGTAATTTTTTACTGCTTTTGTTACTGGCATTAGAGCAACTAGGGAGTATATTATCTATTGAATTATTTAATTTTTCTGATGATTTGGCTTTCTTTCTACTCTGTAATTTTGTGCTGCTGCTGTCATTGCCATTAGAGCAACTAGGGAGTATATTATCATCTGTTGAATTATTTAATTTTTCTGATGATTTGGCTTTCTTTCTACTCTGTAATTTTGTGCTGCTGCTGTCATTGCCATTAGAGCAACTAGGGGGTATATTATTATCTGTTGAATTATTTACCTTTTCTGATGATTTTGTTTTTTTTCTACTCTGTAATTTTTTACTGCTTTTGTCATTGCCATTATAGCAACTAGGGAGTATATTATCTGTTGAATTATTTATTTTTTCTGATGATATGCTTTTCTTTCTATTCTGTGTTTTATTACTACTCTTGTCATTTTCTGATATTTTGTCAAATTTTGGAGATGATGTTTTGATAGGCATATCAGTATGAAATAAACAAACTGCATTTTGAATTTGTTTTTTCCAAGATCTTGTTATTCTTCTGCCTTCTAATTCTGGAGATGAAAATTCAGACAGATCTAATAAATTTGCACAATCCTTTTTCTGTAAAGTGGGTAAATCTGAGTATTCTTCGCTTATTTTTTCCTTAAATTCTAAGGACGAAGTTTTATATGAATTTTCAATATCATAAACCCTTATTGCTGCTAAATTATCTAATTTACATATATTGGCAACATTGTTCTTTGATTGTGCAAGATCACTTCCAAGATGACTGAATTATATCGAATAATATCCTTATTGACAAGATAATACATAAGGTAACAAGAACTACTTCCATAGAATATATATATAATAATACTATATAAATATCATGATAAGGTCTAATCTACTATGGATTCATTACTCATTTAAGATCGGAGCTAATGACCCTTTAGACGAATTACGGTATAACTTTTACAAATATAAAATTAAATTAATAAATATAACGAAAAGACATGACAGCTAAATTAACATCACCAAACACACCATCACACACATAATAACACATACAACTAACACACATACACAACACCACACAAACAACTCACTACACAACACTAACCATAATCACAATACTAATAACTGTCGTATCCACCACTACACACCTGAACACAGCGTGATTCTTAGACCCAAAACAAACGCCACACACGACACACGTAATACTATCTTCACCACTCCTACAGAACAACACATCATGAGAACCTCTGCACGGTACTATTATCACTAATTTCAAGACACTTTATCTCTATTATTCTTTAAAGATTGAAACACAAGTGTGTAATTGTAATGCTACTCATTCATTCTCATCCTCTCGTATGATCATATCCTTATATATATATATACTATTATCACTTTACCTCTAATATACTATACTTCCACATCTATATCTCTTCTATTATATTATCACTATATAATATACTCTCTCTCCTCCATCCTCTTATATATATCTAGGTCAGGAGCTTGCCTCTGTCATACATTCTCTGCACTGAATTTCGCGGCCTTGCGTCGATCCTTCTGATTCGATTGCTATACTCTGCTTCAAGCGCCAATGTGGGCACTGTTGAGACTGGTGGCTCACCTAGACAAACAGTAATCGGGTATAATCATCTTCCGATGTTATGCGTAGCTTCATTGTATTCACCAATAGTGAATTACTTCTTAAATTTCTCACTAGTCTATCTCAATCTAGCTTGTATACTATCGCTCATGGCTCCGTGACACTTTCCACCATCTGATCCATATCATGTCGCGCAGTCGAGCTTCTACCAAAGAGAGTGCAAGACGTGTATGTTGAAGGATCTTGTGAAGTACTACTACGCTCTTCCTTTGGATAGAAGAAGAAGAGAAACTCCTCTATTTCACTCCTATTAAGGTAGCTGACGTCATAATACGTAAGAGATTCTGTCTATCCTCTCATAGCTCTTCTCTTTTTTTACTTCAACCAACCCTAACCTAGCTCCACTAACCATACCCAAACCTAACCTAACTACACCTAATTCCTATACCTATTTCTAACCTAACTTAACCAAACCAACCAAACCTAACCTAACCTAACGCTAACCTAACATATACATAACCCAAAACCAAACCTAACCTATGACCTAACCTAACCTGACACAACAAAACCTAACCTTAACCAAACCTAACACCTAGCCAAAATCAAATATCCCTAACCTAACCTAACAGACCTAACTTCTCTCTTTTTTCTTCTTCTCTTCTCCTTCTCTCTCACTTTTTTCCATCTCTATCATTTACCCTCCCTCTCCTCTCGAACTTCTCACCTTCGTCTACTATCCACTCACTCCGATACCTCTCTGTATTACAGCCATTATTCATATATGATATACATATCATTATACTATATAGTAGTATATCCTTCGATATTTGAGGAGTTGTATCTCCCTCAAATAAGCCAATATAACTGCCTGACAGTGGAGAGTGTACCATTTAGTGAGCTATATAATGACTACTTTATTTAGAATTTCTTCAGTATCAATAGAGGGGCTTTGTTATTATATTGATACGTATACTAAATACCGAGCTTCAATCGAGTAAGATATATATGATAGCGAACAAGTAGTCCATTCATTAGGACTATAAGTATGTTAGAGCTGCTTAGTGATATGGATATATCTACTAGTCCAAATCCTAAGTTAACTAATAAATTTATCAAAAGAGAGAATCTATCTAGATAAATATACTAACAGCCACGTGAGGATGTAGGACTTTTAATTAAAAAAAAAATTAATAATATAAATAAATATCTAAAACGTCTAAAAAGAAATGGTGAAATGGTAGTTATTTGATGTGCAATGCCTAAAAACACAGTTTCTTCATCTATGAGCTAGGCATAATAATTTTCCACACAATTATAATAATATCGCTTCGAAATATACAAACAACTCAAGCCTATCGTCTGTGTTCTTGACGTTCTTGAAGTTTCCTTTCCTCTTAACCTTTAATTATAAAGATCACATTAATTCATCTCTTTCTTATAATATATCGCTTCAACATAGTTTATAGAACTAGTCTGTATATATCGAGCTATACCTTTGCACTTCTTTAATCACCCCCACACACATATCCTACTACTATCTATATTATGTTGTCCTGACAACTAATAGAATTATACTATCAAATCAGCATATTACTGCTCTAGGAGAGTACCGCGAGTTGTACAAGGAGCAAAGTGGACCACCATATTATATACCACATACATACACGCTGGAGCCAAATAAAACTATTAATAACATTCCGTTTGTGTACACGATGATTGCGTCGTTCTGGCGCACCTCTCAATGAATACGTATCTCGCTCGGAGCTTACCACTCATACTCGTATAGACATAATCACACAACACACCATTCTTGCCAAGTCATAAATTCATATAAAACTCCTTAGTTTTTGTAAAATAACGTCAATCTAGTTCCACACTAACACTTGTCCTAAGATACTTGAACGCAACACACACCCTATCAACACCGCACACCAGCCTAAAAAAAGTCCCTTGAAACCCAACCCAAAAGAGCACGCATATTATTCATCATACAGCCTACAGAGACAATACATCCCGTTGACACGGCTTTAGTTTCCATTCACACCCCATCTCCGTCACAACCAACGCATCCAACTTACACACACGAGTAGTACACAACAAGGCGCCACAACAATCAAACCACAACGACCAAGTCCTTTGTATCGGAAAACTGAGACAAACATCGCCCACCAAACACATAAACACAACCGCGAGTCTATGCGCACACATCTATATACATAACAACATACGATAAGCTTCTTCCAAATTGTGAATAGACTCGTTCGCTTGATAAAAAATATAGTTTATTTAAATTCATGAATGAAGTAATTTTGACTAAAGACATTTTCGCTAGAAGTACTATAATATACTATATTATCACACACACACACAATATATATATATATATAATGCTATATAATATCATTAGTTACACACACACTTACCCACACACATACACCTAACGATCTCTAAAACTATGTATGAATAAGTAACGTGACTACAGTCTATAGGTACTATCAAACACATCATTGTGAGCATTTCATCTCCACACTATATATATTATGATATCTTGAACCCATCTTTCATTCTTGTTTTCATGTAAATTACGTCTAGACTAATCATCACAATTCACATAAACCATGCAATAACACTATCACCAAAAACATCCCAACCCGCATATCCCACACAGTAAAATTTAGCACAACAGAGTCATAAAATTTGTGCTCTTAACGATATGTCTCTCATCATATCTCCGAGAGAGCGTTTCATCGCCACAACCTAATCGGATCCTCGTCCTGAGAACCATTATTAGGACCGCTGAGACTATTATTTCTTTTGTCAGGTTTATGATCTAGCTTCCAATCTACGGAGAGGCGTGCCCCGCTCTACGTACGCGACTTACTCAGATAACGTCTCATAGAGACTCACACATTCCGTCCATCTATCAACTATATAATCTTCTGAATTCTTATGTATCGGAATTTCTTATATGCACTCCCATAAAGATAGACTACTAACCGTATTGTGGTTTATCTCCGGTATAATATATCGTAAAGTACTTAACGTAGCTATAGTGGCGTGTACAGAATTAATTGTGTGAGACTATCATTATAGATATATTCTCGATTATCGTATAATATATAATTGAGAATTATAGAACATAACCAAAGTGAGAACAGTTCATGATAGCTAAAAGAACATTTTGGCTAATTACACCGTTGAACACACTATTTTGTGAATATGAATATATAATTAATAATAACAAGTACTTTTTTCAATCTACTGATAAGAGAATCTCTGGAATAAAATTGAACTTCTCCCCTCTAAAAACAAACCAGCTACTACGCACACACAACTTTAGCTATCTATAAAAATTTTAGGTAAATCTAAACCATCATTAAAAGAAATTTAAGATTCCGCTATAGAAAAGAGAGAGAGAGAGAGGAGAGAGAGATAGGAAAGAGTCGTGGGCAGAGGATGATTTATAAAATTATAAGGATAAATCACCCTGTATTAAAAAACTACACGGTTTAAATTTATCTGTTTCCGCAATAGCCCCGAAACCGCTATAACCGAGTCCACAAAAAAAACAGTCACTGCGATTTTTATCCGTAGTGCTGACTCTAACAGCTCGGCATATATAAACTCCAGGTCGAGCTATCATAACCAACTACTGGGTAGATAATACACTCACTTTCCTTCTAATACAAAAGATGCCATGATCTAATCTTCTCGCTAAAGAGACCACAATTACGCAAATCATCCATAATTCCTTTATATTGACAAACATAGCTATATTTGATTCTGTACTGAGTGTTATTACATCCACACTATTACCGACACAGCCACAACATAACAAAAAAATTATCTGAAGCATCCGGTGAAACCATACATAAACAGAAGAGAGCATTTTAGCATAAGAACCGTAAATTTTTCTAGCGCCTAATATATCCCCATTAAAATATATTTTATATAAACATTAAAGATTTAGTCATAGCACACACTATAATATATTACACAGACGTTAGATCGAAAGACTAATTTTAAAAAGCAAAAATTAACATAGACCAATTATTGAGAGCAGATTTTATGAGAACTATCGAAATTATAATTATATAAATATTAAACAAAAACACTACAATATATAATAAATATAATAATATCAGACTTAACACTCACAAGTAATTAAATAATAATCTAATAACAGGTCATGATTTCATTTCTAACTATACAACACATATAATATAACATGAAATGATAATAATGTAAATAATTCAATAATCTTAATTAATATACACAGAGACCCTTTACAAAACCAAAATCACATTATTCATACAAATTATCTATTATTATTATATCATTTAATTTATATATTATTATTATTAAATATTATGATTCATTATTATTGATATATAATTAAATAAAAATTATAATTAATTATTATTATTATTATATTATATGATTATTTGAGTTGTGTTGTTGTTTCAGGTTGATGTATTATGTTGTTAGTTATTGTTATTGAGAGACGCTCACTCGAGCACTGATTGTGTTTCATTAGGTTTTATCACATACCACGAGCAGCCTCGGCATAGGAGAGTGTCCTATTATTTTGGTTTTGTTAAGAGTGGCGTATCAAATTTTTGCGATTCGGAGGTAATAGCACAGCCTCATACTATCAAATTTTTTGGATACGAGACACAGCATCGAGACACACATGTTCGAACCAACTTCTTGTTGAACAACTCACGTCATTTATCAGCCAGTTATCAAATTAAAATACCCTCATATAATAAAGTATATAGAACCATAATACTTCTCATATCCTTACTCCTTAATTATATAGAATTAGTCCTAACCAACCCTTAAGATATCGATTTCTATTTTCTTTTTTTCTATCTTTAATTCATTGGGAGATGCATGGAAAGTGCAGTGTTGTGTTGTGGTGTTTGGTGTGGTGGGCGTTGTGGTATTTGCGTTGTAGCGTAGGACTTGCTAAATTGGATTAGAGGGGATCTGAAGAGGGCAGTATTATTATTGCTGTTTTTTGTTGCTTGATGTTTGTTAGCGAGTCGCTCTATTGAAAAAAATATAAAAACAAAACAAAACAGCTTTTTTAATTATTATTAGTATTAATTAAATATAAAGGATTTATTTTATTAATTACATTATTATAAGTTATTTATTATACCTGTGGTAAAATTCTGATAACCAATTTTATTATTATATCTCTTTAATTAATATATTATGTGAGCTTTTCTTTTAACTTATCATGAAATATTATTATTCACTCATTAGATTATCGGTCGGTTGGGTACACAAGTCACACATTACATTCATTATTAATTGATAATTATATATATTTATTATTTAATTATCTTCATTATCAATATAATATTATTATTATAACTTATTATTTTATTATTTCATTAATTAATTCGTTATCACTTTGGATTGTAAATTTATTACAAATTCATTTTGATTTATGATATAATAATCTATTCACTTGTTTGAGTTATTATATATTTATATAATATTTTATTTATTATAATAGAAGTATATAAATTTAATATAATATTATATATATATAAATATATATATATTAATATTATAATTAATATATACTAATCACATATATATATATATAGTCTAATATATATATATAATATATCTATAGTATATAATATATATATATATAATCTTATAAAATATATATATATTAATATATATGATAGTATCTTAGTAGTTGGTTGGACCGAAAATTTATCTAAGTAGGCTTCAATCATTGGATGACGTCACAAAGTTTATTCTACGTTGCTTTAGGAAATGTTTTTACTTATCTGCTTCTCGTTCGCTTACTAGTACGAAAACTGGACTTCATCTATGCTTGTAATCCACTTTCGATCCGTTCTTCAACATTCTTTGCATTGAACTGGTGGTAGGTTGAGAGTAACCTCACAGGATTTTGATGCCGGCATTTACTGTGGTTTACAGCGAATGGCGACGAGAAAATGTGTTAGAAAAAAAGTAATTACTAAAATTAATTTTTATTAATGAAATGATAACTTTTAGGATAAAACTATTAGTAATGAGATTAGTGAGCAATGTATCAATGATGAAAAAATATATAATAATACTTTGATAAATGAACAATTAAGCGTCACCAGTATATGAAACGTTACAGTTAATTCAGTGTTATTTAATACAATTAAAAATAAGTGCAACTTGAAACAAATATACGAGTTATTTTAATCATTTATATAATTATGCGAGATTTCTCTTCCTGGCGCTAACATGGACACCGCGTATTTTTAACTATCCGTTCGAGCGAACCGGCTGCAGCTCACTACACTGATTATTGCTAATGTAGTATCCTGCGAGAACGAGGGCAAAGTATTATACCTGCTATCACATCTAAACTATAGCAAGTACTATGATAACAGATACCACTTACATGAATATTCAGCAGTCAGTCGAGAACTATATTTCAGACAAATCCTTCCAGTCGAAGCTGGTCGAGTTTGCCAATAGCGTAAGCTTCAAGATGTAAAAGGATAGTAATGTCGCAAACGGCATGCTGCAAGACTGATTAATCAGATGCGGGGCTATCCACACAGGCTAGCCGGAGCAATATAGATTAACATAAAACCGTTCCAAAGTTGACTAATACATATGGGATAATCTCGAGATTATGAATGAATAGCTTAATCACGAGAAGATCATATTCAATAATGAGAGTAGAGAGACTTGAGATATAATAAAGGAGTTTCGACACTCAAATATAATATAACGTTATATGAATAATACTCTTATACAATAATTGAGGTATCTGTTCAAATCTGTACACTATTATGAATTGCCGATAATCAACAACAATGAATAATATCTTACCATATATATAATCACAGTGTAACGAGAGAGTAAAAGATACCTAGAAATATCAAATATATTAACAATAACTAAAAGTAACATAATATATATATATATAAAAAATAAATTAATATTAAATCAATAAGATTTTTATTTATAAAAATTATATCAAAATACATAAAAATAAAAAACCTAAATACTACTAAAATTATATAATATTTATATTCATATGAAATATAAAAAGTGAATAATTTTAAATTATTATAATATATATATATTAATTACCATATAATGCTATAAATAAATAATTATAATCAATCAGATTATGTAGTATAATTAATATTAATAATAATTAACTAATATTATATATATATATTATATTATTAGTAATATTTAATATATAAATTATAATTATAATAAATTATATTATAATAACTTTATGACGATATTATATATTATATATTATTTAATAATAATAAATAATAATATAATTAATATATATAATAATTTATTAATTAATTATATATTATTATTAATTAATAAATTATATATATCTTATTATATATATTAATATATTATTAGTTATGATATACATTAGTCTAAATATATAATTTTATAATTATTGATATTATATATTTTATTATTATAATTAATTAAATATAATATTATTATTATATTTAATATATATTAAATTAATATATATGAATTATATAATTGTCGATGAGATGATGAAAGTATTAGTAGAAGGTTTCTAACCTGAAGTGACGCTCAACAAAAGACTGGCTCATTACTTCAATGGCAGCTTCAAATAATAGAAATCGAAAAGAAATGATTGAAAATATGAATAGGCTAAGGAGAGATCAAGAAATAACGGGCAAACTCTTCGGGTGCACTATTCGTTAGAGCAATAAAATCATTGCACACAGAGTTATTTGACTATAATGTAGATTGTAATATCAAGATTGATAAAATAAGATAAATACATAATGATCAAGACATCATATTGAAACCGGACCCAAATAATATTCTATAAGATAACTTTTTTAGTCATCTTTTATCAAATCAATTACCTAATTGTCTATGATCATATTACAATGTTTTTATTTCCCACACCACACCATCACACACACAACACAGTCATGAAGGGCCCGTGATCCATCTAAAAAAGTTCGCACACTCGTTGCTAAGACTTGTAATATATCACACACTCACACCCCATATAGACCACAAGGTTTGATTTTAGGTATAAATTTCCATATTTTTATTCATGTATTTTACAACACATTATATATATATATATATATATATATAATATTATATATTCTTACTTTATATTTACGAATATAAAATTATATAATAATATTAATAATAAATATAATAAGTAATAATATTTAATTATACATAATAAATAATAATAAAGTATATTAAAATAATTATAAATTAAAGATAATTAATATAATCATATAATAATATATATTAATAATTAATAATATAAATATCTTAATTAATTATATTAATTATATAATATATAAATTATTATTATATTTAGATTATATTAATATATATATTATTATAACTATTATTAATATTAATTATATTAATTTATATTATATATATATATATTATATAATTAATTAATTATGTATTTAATTATATTATTATTATATTTTATATATTATTATTTTTAATTATCTAAATTAATATGTATATAGTTATATATAAAGTAGTATAACGTATGATAATAATAATAAGTAGTAGTATAGTAGTATTAGTTAGTAAGTTCAGATAGAGTAGTAGTTATTAATGTAGGATTATAACGTTAAGTAGATGAGGTAGGTGTAGTAGTATTTAACTTCATCTTATATTAACATCTTTTACTATTAATATTACTTTTATTAATATAATAGGCAATTTTATTCCTTATAAGTAGTTACGTATATATGATGAAATATATATAAAAGTAAAAAGTTCAAGATATATATTATTATTTTTTCTATTATGCTAAATATTATATTTAATAAAAAAAGTTTTTTACAGTAATTATAATATTTGTAATGTATAATAATATTAATACATTAGAATACATAATATTAGCAGACATAGTAAATCAAGCTTTCAATTTAGATTTTTTATAATATATATTTAATTATTTTTAATATAACTAAAACAATAATTTAGCGATAAATATAATAAAAAAAGAATAATAAATTATCATAATGCAAATTAATAAAATTAATTAAATGATATATTAATTAATTAAATAATATAATACGAAAGAATAGAAAAAAATAAAAGTAAATAATAATAAAATTTTATATATATCACATTTTAATAATTAATAATAAAAATAAATATAAATAATATAAATTAATAATTAAATAATAATATATAGTACTTAATAATTAAATATTTTAAAAAAATCATACTCCTAATAGAGCAAATAATTAATAAGAACTAATACCATATATATATATTAAAGTACATAAGAAAAAATAATACCAATCATGGTAAAAATATAGAAAACATATTTTATATGAAGTGAAATAAGTTAACTAATATATATTATATATATTAATTAAACTAATAATTAAATAATATATAGTATAAAAATCTTTCAAGTTAAAAGATTTACAAAATACTTATAAAATTAAAAGTAATAATAATAACTTAAGTGAATAAATTAACTATTTTTTACTAAATAAATAAACATAAAATATAAAATACATTAATTATTAAGTATTATTAATTATTTATATTAATTTATACTTACTATGTAAATAATTATTTAAGGATTCTTATCTACATTTATCGAAAATCTTCTATACCAATAAGTTTATTATATTTATTGCTAAATTAATTTCATATATTAAAAATAAATACATTAGTAGATATATATATATATAATAGAAAATCTAAAATTGATAAAGCTTGATTTACTTCTGGTAGTTTGAATCACAACCGAGTTTTGGCAGAAAAAATGAGTAATAATTAGAATAATTTTGTTTTAATGATTGTGCATTATTATTCTATATATATATATATATATATATATATATAATAAATAAATAAAGTTAACCCAAATGATCACTCCAATATAATATACAGATAATAATTAAATTGAAATTTAATAATATAATTAAATATAATATAATTTATATAATACTTAAGGTAATTAATAATATAATACGCATTAATATACATAATATATCTACTATATATATATGATAGTATATATTATATATATATTATAATATATATATATAATATATATTAATATAATATATATAAATAAAAATATATATTAATTTATATATATATTATATTATATATATAATATTATATTTATTAATTAATATAATTATATATAATACATATATTATATAACAATATAAATATATATAATAATATAATATAAATAATATATATATATTTTAAAATATTGCATATATTAATATATAATATTATATATATAATATATATATATATATATATATATATATATATATACTATATATATATAGTATAAGCTAAATTAATTCAATTTATCTCAAATTAATTAGATTACTCTCATTAATTAATTACTTATTATTATTATATAAATAGTACTAATATGAATTATTTATTTATATTATTTATTATTATATATTTATTTATTAATTATGAGGGATTATTATTATTATTATTATGTATGTATTATTCATTATTAAATTATTATATATATTATTATTCTTTTATTATTTTTATTATAGATTATTATTATTATTATTATATTATTATAATTATTATTATTATTATTAATTAATTATTATCTATTATTATTAAATTGATATCTGTCCAGGGCATAATATCATTACATTCAATTGTCTCAGAAAAAAATCAGGAAGCTACTCTGGATTTTTTCGAGTCTTTGGCGAACTGCCGAACATGAAGAATCAAACATTCTTATTACAACTTGCGTGTTATATATATATGATATAATATATATATTATATATATATATATATATATATTTTATATTATATATATATATATTATAATATATATAATATAATTATATATATATATGCTGGTCTTTCCATTACGTATATTATATATCTATATATATAGTATATAATTATATAATATAGTATATATATATATATATATATATAATATAATTATATATATCATAATATATATTATATTATATATATTATATTAATATTTATATATATATATATATATCTTATAATATATATATATGATAATAATATATATAATATATATATATAATTATATATATAATATATATATATATATATATATATATTATATATATATATATATATATATATAGGATGGCTAACCAAACTGTGTATGTTGGTCTAAGTTACTACAGCCCTTCACTAGGAAAAAACGAATATGCTTCATTTCTCCTTTCATCTTTAGTTGAACTTATCTCTTATCTTTTTTGTTGGTCATTTATCGACCAAATGGGAAGAAGATGGATTCTTTGTTTGGGAATGATCATTGGAGGGATCTTTTCTGTGGTTACTCTTCTTACATCTCAAGGTTAATAGCCATTCTGCAATTAAGGGGTAGTTAGTTGGTAATAATTGCAATGATTCTTAGTAAGAAGGTTTTACAAATTTTTCTTTCGTCTTTGTATTGTTTATATAAGTTAAGTCAAATCATCTTGAGAATTGGGAATCTATATTATTAAAAATTTTAACGAAAAAGTATCATACTTTTTTCTTCATGTTTACTTTTCTAGGTAGAGTTAGAAATTGGTATGAATATGTTATATTAGATCAGATTTAATATTAAAACTAGAAAAACTTGATAAATTCTTTCTTCTGTAAATAAAGATATTTCCCAGTTTAAAATTAAGAAAGTTTCTCCGAAGATTTACGGTAGGAGAAGTGGTATTACAAGAGTAATGAGGCACTTTAAGGTCGCAGTATGGTTGTTTAAGGTCACACTACTGCGGAGCATTGAGGCAGTCTTAAGTTATAATTTTCTGTTGAGGCGGACACTTTTTCGGAGCCACTACCTCGAAATGGGATGCATAAAACCATCGCAGTCGCTGCCTAGATTTATAATTGGGTTACATTAAGTGCAAATTCCATCTTTCCTACTAAACAGAATAACTCAAATTTGATGATTTTATAAATTATTTCTTTAACTTCCGTAGCAATGAACAATTTGTTAAGCTGGTTTACCCCGCCATCGAGAAATTCAGTCTCTGCTGCATTCCTCATCGTCTTTCTTGGAGCAGACTTATACCGACAGAGGGTCAGAGGAATTGAGAGTTGGGGTTTTTCGTCCTAATGGGTGGACTTGATCATGCCATCCCATTTGTAATGCATTGGGTAAATAAAAATAATTATAAATAATAATTAATAATAATATAAACGAATATTTAATAATAAAAGATAATAATAATAATAAAATAATAATAATAAATAATTAATTAATATTAAAAAAGGGATCTGAATGCCTATATACTGTAATAATGGAAGTTTTTTGATCCGCGTGTTTGAGGAATGCTGCTTAACCGGTCCCGAAACCTTCTTCAGAGCTCCAAACACTATCGACGAAGGAAGAAAAAATTCGTGGAAAGGATTCTCTGGGAAAGACTGTTGTCTTGTGTGTTACCGTTAGCGGAAATCTTGTGTCTTTTGTTTAGGACGTGGACGATTGGATTTGGAACTGCATTGGCATACGGGAACATCAGACGTCCAAAAAAAATTGAGTGAAAATTTTATCTTAGAAATCAAGTAGGAATCGGTAAGGAGTCGGAGCACGAGTTGAGCGGTTGGTGGATATCGGAAGCCGGATCCCTTCGTCTGAGTCAGAGGAGAGGTTGGCGGAGGAGCGGAGTTTAGTCCGGTGTGGAGTTCGATCACAGAGCAGAGTTCGGAAGTATCGGAGGCGAGAGTCAGTCGAAAATCGGAGTCGGAGCCGGAGTCGGATTCGAAATTCAAATCCAAGTTCTTCGACAATACGGATATCGGAGAGTAATCTTTGGAACCTTATCCAACTCCTTGCTTTATATACCTGCCCCACGAAAAAGGTTTTGACATTCAAATTAATGACCACTTATTGTATAATTCTTGGCCTTTTTGAAGATCGGGTTCCAAAAAGAACAATCTGAAGAATAGTATCAACGACGCTGAAGAAAGGAAGAAATAACCCAACGAAAATAAACATTCAAGTAGTGTAATAACCTCCAGAATCCAATTCTAAAAATAAAGACCTACTTAAATCAAAAGAGTCAATGATGCACCAGCAGACTGACGCAACAGGTCAACTGAAATAACCTTTTTGTTTGTTCGTATACAAATACTTTATATTTTTTCATACTTAGAGATATTTTAATTAATTTTAATATGAAATCTTTAATTTTTTAAAAGCCATTTGTAGATTTCAATATTTTCAGAAGATTTTTTATTATTATTTATTTTGTTAAAATAAAAGTTATAATAAAAAACATAAAAATTTTTGTACGGAAAATTGTCATTCTACCATTGGAGTCTAAAATTCTAACATGCGCTCAAAAGAATTTAGCAGATTACTTATTTTCATTACAACTAAAATTGGACTATATTAGTACAGAGAAACAAATACACATGGAAGTGAGGTCTGGAAACCTCGATGGGCACATCCATCTTGGACTCAGCAGTCTCTCACGAGGTTAAAATTTTACGACAGACCCTGTTGTGGGGTTAATGACGAAGGAATCTCCATTCCAATAGTTATAACAGATCCTAACATGTGGATTATATTAATAATGTGCGATCACCACACACCTCCATGAGTTCCATATCTATTGTCTGTAGATGTTGAAATATTTTCCTTTTTGTCAATAGCGACAAGGAGATGTTGCCAGTCTTAGCTCTATTGAATATTTTGCTGATTTTTATAAAGTATTCATTCGTCTAATACGTTCTTCCAGAGATAACTTCCATGTGTTCATCTGTGTACGACTAAATAGCTTTACTAAAGATACAATATTACCGCATATAACTTCTGCTGAAGTTATACAATTTTCTAAAAAATGCACTCTTTAAGTCACTCTCTTCTTTTTAAGACACCCACAGCACTTGATATCAACTTATCAATATGAAATAAGGACAATCAATTCGTTTTGAGTCTCCTGAAAATTATTTGAAATCAAGTCAAAAACTTTGAAAAATTATTAAACTACTAATTAGGTTAAGGCTTTTATGTTTATCGTTAGAAGTTTCCTTCGATAGGATTCTGCTGTAATATTTTAAAGATCGATTTAAGCTTTAAAACGAAGTAATTTAAAAAAAAAAATATTCCAATGAAGAATTTGTTCATTGATGCAAGCTAAAAATTGTGTTTTTCTTATATACGTCAATGTTATTAGCATATGATAGATAAAGTCTTCTAGTTTTTATTGAATAGCTACATTATCAAAAGATAAATTCTTTAGATTTACGATACGACTAAAAAAGAAAATAACTTTTTACAATTTCCTCCGTTTTTCTTGTAACGAAATGTACATATTTACAAGTTAGTTATCGTTACTCCGTACTTTTCTTATAGTTTATAATAAACTCGTAGACATGCAATTTTACTGATTATTAGGGATGTATATTATTATTGTATTATATTATTATTATTATATTATATTATATTATTATCATTTTATTATTATTATTATTATATATTATTTATTATTATTATTATATTATATATATAAATAGGTATCAGGTCACAAAAAATAGAATATTTAATGTGAGAGAAAAATATTACATCTTTAAGTTGAAAAACTTGGGAATACGGCAGGGGAAGAACAATTGGACACTTTCCAAACTGAAATATTTTCTTGAAAGAATATGAAGAAAAAATAAGATTGAATGAAATTCGCCACGATATGTAGGTCATCTTTAACTTGCTTACATTCTGTAACTAAGACGTTGCATCATTGAAAGAAAATTTAGAACTGACATCGAAATCCTTAGAAAAAAACCTCAGGTCTTCGACTTAGATTTTGAAAATTAACTGATATTAGTTGCCAGCTCAAGCCAAAATAAAAATCTAGAAGTTTCCTCCCTTTTTTTTTTTTTTTTTTTAAGGGGTACAACATGTGAAAATATCGAGTTTGGGTGAATGCAAATTCTCCGACACAGTATCTAGGGAAATAATAATTCAAATAGCTCTTCATATTAATATATCAATTATAATTAAAATAGTTAGTTGTTATATCCCTTCATCTACGGCCTTGTAGCATTTTTTACATGAGGGAGTAGTCAAAATGAAAATTTAATATGTACTTTAGAAAAATCCAATTTCCATCACCCCCAGATCCATCGTACTTATTTAGCGCCTAGCCCAGATCCTGGCTTAAGGTCGCCATGAACCGAATATTGAGGTTTTATGTACCAAAATAATTTAATTTACTATAAAATTACAATCTCAATTAGTCAAAAAATATTTTGCCAAAAAAAAAAAAAAAAAAAAAAAAAGTATGAAAAGAAAAAAAAAAAAGGAAAAAAATATTTCTTAATCCTAGTTTTAATAATAATAATAATAATAATAATATAATATATAAAGAATTAAGATAACTTTAATTATAATAATGATAATGATGATAATAATAATATAATAAAAAATAATAATAATAAATAATAATATAATAATAACTAATAATAATAATAATGGGTATCAAACTTATACATCAAATCTGGGGCTGGATGGTGATTGTATTCTGGTAAAGTATTTTCATAACCTTGAATCAGTCCCTGCGAAAAATGAAAATTTATGAGTATGCAACTTGGCCTTGTGCATATGAAATTATTAGGTTAGAATGATAGATATAGCACAAACAAGGGGGCTTCTAACTTCAATTCTGATGGTCACATATGCCAAATCAATGCCTATTTTTAACCTATAGATTTCTGCCCATACCTATACACTAGGGCAATATATATAGGAGAAATTGAATTTTCCCAGCGATGGGTAGCAATAGTTATAAATAGGTCTAAAAAGCTTTAATTTAAGATATGAAGCCCATCCAAGTTGGCCCCTTCAACTCCACAATTACCCTTCAGCTCTACTATTACCCTTCAGCTACCTTTCAATACTAAATCAATTCTATTTCCCATGAAACTAAATGAATTACTAGTAAGGTAGTTTCGAATTAAGGAGCATGAAACCATGTAAGTCTAAGGCGCATATTATTTATAAGCCAACTCTAGTGAAGTAGAAGTATATATATATATATATAGTTATCCTATTTAGTAGGTATATTTTTTAAATGCTATTTACTACTATACATAAAATATTATTGAAATTGAGCAGGTTTATTTTTTGTCCAAGTGTTAGGCTATAACAGAAAGAGACAATGAACAGAAAAAAGATCTTTCTTACCTTGAAATATCTTTAATTAATCCAACTTTCTTAGTGAGCGCTGAAGTTCCTTTAATATGGCCTAGTAGTTACTTAGGCCGTGGTTACTAGAACTCCTCATACGAGGATCTGGGGATAGGATAGGATTCTGCGGGAATTAAAATTTAGTGTGAAGTCATCACTAATGGAATTTCACTATCAAAAATAGATAAATTTTTTGTTTTTTATGATAAATTTTGGTCGGCCTAATTTTTTCTCGTCTTCGCTGCTCTAGGTCTGTTTCGAAAGTAAATAAACGAACATCACCTTCTCCTCGTGGGCAGGATTTTTTCTGTGGGGGTCATAAAAGTTGCCACTTTTGGGGAAAAAGTTTTTTTTTTCTTTTTCAGTGAAATTGCTTTGATTTAAAGCTTTTTTTTGAAGATGGAGAGCTATAGGGTAGAAAGATTAATTTTCCTAACCATTATCTCTTTCTTCAAATTTAAATATTAAAACTGAGAAATCATTAAGTAATAAAAATATAAACTAAAAATTTAATAAATTGTTTAATATATTTAAGAGACTCATTTACTTCTATTTTTATTAGAGTTGGCTTATATAAATATTTTTGGCTTATATAAATATTTTAAGAATGATTATTTTCGCTACTTGGCAGAAAGAAATATAACCGATTGTTAAAGGTTCGCAAAAATAGAAAAACTACGCAGTTTTTTGTACACTCCGCCCAAAACGGTTCAATTTATTTAAATTGAACCAGTTGATCCAAATTGACCAAACAATAAAAAATAAAAAAAATTAATCATTAATAATCGGTAAGAGAAAGAGAACTTTACTCGATTCCAAATACAAACTAAATATCTACCTTAATTATAAAATATATGTACAGGTTTCTAAATTCAAAAAAAAACTATCAAATATCTGTTAGGCAACTCAGTATCCTATTAGAGGAGATCTGAATGAGCAGGATTTCTTTTTTGGGGGAGGCATTTTATAGTAAGAGTACAACCCTTCAATTAAATGTTTTTTCCTTTCGCACAAAGGTTTACTATCCTGACACAAAGGTTTGACTAATCCTCCCTTATTTTTCCTCTCACTTACTTCTATAGGACTTTCCTCATATTCATTCATGCTCATATTCATTCATGTCTAATAAGGTGATTTTATTACAGTATACTTCTAACTTATCTTCAGTAATCCCTCTTAACTCTATCACTTCCCCAGAATCATCTAGAACTCCATATTCATTCATACTTTCAGTTCTGCACTCTCCCCCGTCATCTGCTAGATCATCATGACTCTTGGTCTCTAAGTGAGTAGTCATGCTATAGGCATTGGAGGAGAGGTGGGAAACATTGGTATGTCTCAGCGCTCTTTATTATGGGAAGATGTTTTAAGATCTTTAAGGATTCCTTTCAAGATCTCCTTTTTAAAATAAGCACCAAATAGAGTTTTAGAATATTTACAGATTGAACCCAAGTATACATCAGACTTGGTAGTGCAAAAGGTGGATTTAGAACCCCAAAATGAGATTCTAATCATCAATTTTTCCGGTTTTCTAAAAATTAATCAGTCTTCTCAGCTAAATTTAACCCTTTATCTAAAAATGCTTTCTACAATTATGGGAAAATTGTCTGGTAGCTCCAGTCAGTAAGTAGAGGGAGACTTAGGGTACATAAAGCTTCCAATGTATTATGTTTGCTTGGTTACTATCTTTATGGAACTTTCTTACAAGTTTGAATTTGATAGACTTGCTTTATTAATACCATGTAACGGTTAATTTATTCTTGTTTTTATAAAACCTTTTAAATGGAAGTTTTTTAGCAGTTTTATACGAGAAAAATTACCTGACATCCCGCCATCTTTTCACAAGCATTGTCGTACTTTCTCATAAGTAAATTTGGAAGGATGTTTTATTTGTGCATGGCCAAGCTGGAGGCCGATGTGGTAATGTTACTAAGGTGGCATATACTAATTGGATTTTCATTCTTCACTTGATATTCCCCTGTCGGTATTATAGAGGCCTCTAGTGTTCTCTTATCTCCTTTTTTATAGGAAGGCTTTGTAGATAGTGTGGATGCAAGGTGTTGTTTGTTAACTTTCTATGAAAATTGTGTCTTTTATATACATGATATATACGAAATAAATATTGTAAAATTAACTTGGTGGGTGTGTTCTATTTTTAATATCACTTTACATCTTAGATTGACGTTTAAAAGTCTTAAGAAACTTATAACAGTACTGAGATTATTGTGGCACTTCTTGTTGTTTCTGTTCTGTCTGTTTGTCTTGTTGTTCACATTTTGTACAGGAATTTAAATTCCTGATTTCCTTTTTCATAGTTTTTGTTGTGGGTTGTGTGTGCGTGAATATAGATCTGGAAAATTTAGTACACTTTATAATTCAGGATAGGGGAAGCCTCGCCGTTGTGGGAATGGTTTGTCTAGCACAAAGGGATGCCAAGAATTAGAATTATGGAAGATAGGAGGCGAATACTTCCAAGACTCCCGTGTGCTTGATTCATAAAATCTATCCCGGCTGCTGAAAACCATATCGGTTACGACACTCGTACGATGGACCAGTGTGTTGCACAGAGCGCGGGCTTATATCGACTTTATCAACATCGCGGCATTTATCTCTCTAT
>JABUQX010061985.1:0-2500 GCA_015478945.1 Trachelipus rathkii
GTTTTTATAATTAGGGAATTAAAAGGGGAATCTGTCAATTAAAATACTGTAATAGAAGGATTGGATAGCATTTCTGATACATGATGAAATTTGGTTAAATGTGGAGTCAGGAATACAAACTCTATTTCAGAATAACTCTGCTGACATTGGCATGTAATATAAACAAATAGTGGGTGATATAGTGAATGTTGAAGTTAGGGTTTTGATTGGTGCATGGAGGAATTAAAAGGAATATTTTGTAGGATGAAGGTTTCATATAGTAAGGAGGAAAGAAATAGGTAGAGTTGAAAGAAAAAAGTATAAAGTAATGGTAAATATCTGAGCAGGGTATATGTATGAATTACTAGTAGTGGTAAATGATCAATTTAAACGAGAGGCAAGAATGGTGATTTGTTTGAATTTGGTATAGAGAATGTGTTTGGTAAAAACGAAAGCGTTTTATGTATGGGTATTAAGTTTCCGCGAGGGATTTTGGAGGAGTTTACTCAAAAAGGGTAAGGCTATTCTTATTATAAAGTAAGGTATTAGAGGAGAATATTAAGAGGATAAAGATTGTTAGGGAATTATAGTGGGAAATTAGTTTTAATATAGAAGTGTATTGTGTGTTATGGTATATGGCTGGTGATGTGATTTTTGTGTTGCAAAATGTAAGTGCGTTGAAGATCGAATTAGGATCACATATTGAGTGAAGATATACATAAAAGAGTAGCGTATATAGAGAGTGTATGGTGAAAAAGAGGAATGTGGTGGATCAAACTCTTTATCATCTGACACAATTATGACTGGAAGAAAAACTTGAGGGGTAAGAATAAATTGTATTTCAAAGATTTTTTATGGATTTAAACAGACGTTTTTGATTAGGTAGTTTATGTTTTTATTAGGGTATAGTTTTTATAATTAGGCAAGAGTGACATATAAAGTTGTATATTTTGTTGTTGGTGGATAAAAAGCATTGCGGTTCGTAGGGTAATCATCATATAATGTATGCATGAAGGTAGTGGATTCAGCGTTTGTTGTAATTGATAATTAATATGAGTTGAGAATGTTTGATTTGGTTTTGTATATATTGTTTTAATGAGTGCGGAGTGGGGTGTCTAGGGTGTGTGTCAATTTTGTTCTCTGGTTATTTTTTGATATTGGTATTAAACTGGCAATGAGGTTATGAAAAGAAATTAGGGGGGGGGGGGGTTGCAGGAGATTGTGCTTAGAATGCGTGAAGAATGAATAAGAGAAGTGGAGGGTTCCTACCTATAAATGGTGCGGATGATATATGATTGTGTTTCGAATCTGAAGAGACTATGTGGAGGAGGGATTTAAGTGGTAGTGGAATAGTTAAGATAGTACTTTAAACTGTCGTTACCCCAGGGAAAACAATGTATCGACGAGAATCAATATGGTACGACAATAAGTATATGTAATAATAAAAAATACTGTTTTGTATTAGAGAGTTTCATCTCAGACACCACCAACAAAAGCGGAGTCTTAACTACATAACATTAACACTAACCTAAAATCTAACGTCTGCGGCGGGCTGTTTGGAAAATTTTATTTTGATGTCGTGTCGAAAAATTTGACCTGTCCGTCATGTGGGCTAGTCCTCAGTGGTAGAGATTATGGCAGGGTTTGTTGTTATAAAAGAGATGGGGGTTTAATAAAGTACGATAAGGATAAGAAAGTAATAGGTATTTACTGGTTGTGAGTGAGCCGACAGTCTCAGTGCGAAGTTATGCTATGACGGTGAGATATCGAAGCTGGAGGCAGTGACCTGAGTTATAAAATTTTAGGGTATGTGTTGGATGCAGAAAACTTGGGAAACAAGGAAATGAAATGCAAGTAGTGTTAGTTATGAGTAGGTATTATGTTTTTTTGAAAAGAATTGCGGAAGGAATGGCTTAGTGCAATTTAAAATCGTTGGTGAATTGAAAGGGACCTAAGTCTATGAAGTGTGCTAGGGTCTTACATGAGGGTAATGTTGTTAACAAGAGAATGGTTATTGTAATAGTAATGTTTTTCCCCGCGACTTTCCAGTGGTTCTGCAATAGGAGTGAAGTGTGGTGAGGGGTATGGTCTAGGTAGAATGGTGTCAATATGTATTTTCAGATGGATATATTTAGGGGCGTCTAGGATTGTGAGAAGAATTGATAAAAATTGATGGGGAGGGAGGATGGGCGTATTAGGAGAGTTGTGATGGTGGTGAAGGGAAGGGTGTAAACGAGAGAATAAATAAAAGTTTATGTTGAAGCATGGGTTTTTCGGTCATGTGGAAGGATGACATGCAATTCTAGTACCGGCTTGGTTAGCGGATATATCGTGTGAGTGTGTCCTGGAAAAATCGAAAGCGAGTTTGGAGAGTGGAGGGATAATGTGGATTTCTCGAGTCAGCTAAAGGAAATGTCTGAAGAAGAGAATGTGAGTTTGGGCAGAGGCGACCGACGATAAGGTGGAATAAAAAAGTTGTTAGGAGTGAATGGCAGGGTTTCTTCTTGTGAGGGGGTATCAG
>JABUQX010061985.1:5000-7500 GCA_015478945.1 Trachelipus rathkii
ACGGATAAGCTCTAAACGGTAAATATCAAAGCTCTTTATTGCAAATTAAGATGATAGTGTGATCGATGGCTCACCGGCTGAGAGCGTTAGAACTAACCTTCTAAGCGGTGATGAAAACTGTTATAAGGTCAGCGCCCGAATTCTTTTTAGATGTGCTTTCAACATTTACCAAAGTAAATTTTATATTTTGTTTTTGAATTATTTTTCCTACTATTTTTATTTTTGTCTTAGAACAAATATCAAAGCTATTTATTACAAGTTAAGGCAATAGTGCTATCGATGAGGTTACTTTCATAAAACAGATGCTTTGCAAGCCATGAACATCAAAGTTATTACAAGACAGATTCTTTATATGATGTATTTTTAACATACTATATAACATATAATAATAATAACATTTAAGACATAATGATTTCAATTGTTCTAGTTTGATTTTACCATATTCATATTAATACTTATTACTACTACTAGAGAAGAAGAAGAAGAAGAAGAAGAAGAAGAAGAAGAAGAAGAAGAAGAAGAAGAAGAAGAAGAAGAAGAAGAAGAAGAAGAGAAGAAGAAAAAAAAAAAAAAGAAGAAGAAGAAGAAGAAGAAGAAGAAGAAGAAGAAGAAGAAGAAGAAGAAGAAGAAGAAGAAGAAGAAGAAGAAGAAGAAGAAGAAGAAGAAGAAGAAGAACAGAAGAAGAAAAAGAAGAAGAAGAAGAACAAAGAAGAAGAAGAAGACGAATGGGGTATTGAATGAAGAAGAAAGAAAAAGAAAAAAGAAGAAGAAGAAGAAAGAAGGAAGAAAGAAGAAGAAAGAAGAGAAGAAAGAGGAGAAAAAGAAAGAGGAAGAAGAGAAGAAGAAGATAAAGATAAAAGATAAAGATAAAGATAAGATAAAGATAAAGATAAAGTAAAGATAGATAAAGATAAAGATAAGATAAAATTTTGAAGAAAATAAATTTTGCTTTAATAATGTTTTTTATTTATTATAATAATAATAATAAATAATAATAATAATAATAATAATAATAATAATAATAAAATAATAATATAATTATATAATAAGAATAATAATAAAATAATAATATATAATAATAATAATAATAAAAATAAATTAATACAAATTAAAAAGAAATAATAATTAATAATAATAATAAATAATAATATGTAATAATAATAATATAATAATAATAATAAATAATAAAGATAAAATTTTGAGAAAAATAAATTTTGCTTTATAATGTTTTATTTAATAATAATAATAATAATAATAATAATAATAATAATAATAAATATATAATATATAATAATAATATAATATATATTAATAATGATAATAATATATAATTCTGCTAGTCAAAATTAGGATATTAACGTGTTAATTTTTTTAAATAATAATAATTATTATTATTATTATTTAATATTACTATTATTATATTATTATTATTTATTATTATTATTATTATTATTATTTTATTATTTATTATTATTATTATTATTATTATTATTATTATTAAATTATTATATTATTAATATTTTTTATTATTTTTGTTATTATTATTATTAACTATTATTATCATAATGTATTTATAATTAAAAGTTATTAAATAAAAAAAATAAGAATAAATACTTTAATAATATACTTTAATAATAATAATAATATAAAAATATATTAAAGATGGATTAATAGTAACAAAATTAAAATTTCAATTATTATTATTATTATTATTATTATTATTATTAATTATATTATTATTAATTATTATTATTATAATTATTATTATTATTATTATTATTATTATTATTATTATTATTTTTTTATTATTTTTATTATTATTATTATTATTATTATTATTATTATTATTATTATTATTATTATTATTATTATTATTATTATTATTATTATTATTATTATTATTATTATTATTATTATTTTTTTATTATTTTTTTTTTATTATTATTATTATCATTATTTTTTTTTATTATTTTTTATTATTTTATTATTATTATAATAATAATAATAATAATAATAATAATATTATTAATTTATTATTATTATTATTATTATTATTATTATTATTATTATTATTATTATTATTATTATTATTATTATTATTATTATTATTATTATTATTAAATCCAAATTTATACACAAAACTTAATTTTGTCAAAATTTCCTTTAAGACATAAAATCGATGAAAAATTGAAATCAACTATGCTTTATGATAGTAAGGCATGCAAAAAAATATGCAAGATTTGCTATTGTATATAAAGAAGAATTTTCAAGTATGATTTCGTCAGTGTTAACGTAACTGAGTTGAGGGAGAGACGTGCCAAAACTTTGCCTCTCAATATCTCTCGTTTCATTTATCAGTGTTTGTCTTGAGTATTTCAAATCCTACACACGTTTTATTTCAAAATTTTATTATGTCAATTAAATTAAATGATTGTTGCTATAATTATAGTTTCGTTATTTTTTTGCGCTGATTGAAAAAAAGTTTAAAAAAAAAAGAGAA
>JABUQX010061986.1:0-38291 GCA_015478945.1 Trachelipus rathkii
ATGGGTCATGTTGATGGTGATTTGAGGGGGTGGCTTGGATTTGTGCTTTGATAGTTGATTTACTGCGTTTGTGGTAGTATATAACGTGATATTTTGTAATGTTTATATTAACACATTAAATATTTTAGTAAATTTATTTATTATTTTATTTTTGTTCTTGATGTTCTGAAAACCTAGTTATAATTAATTCCCAATATCCAATAACTATTATTATTAAGACTATTTCATAAGTATCTGTATTGTCGCTTATCATGCAATATGTTTGTATTTAATCTTGGCAGCCTTGGCAGTGGGCTCTTTGCTCAGGCACCTGGTGCCGGTGTAGTGCCAACTCGTTACTTCCTCTTTCTTTCTTCGTCTCTTCTGTACTTTCCTTTCGCTCCTCCTTTCTCATTACTTTCGCTTCTTTCGCTTTTTCTTCCTCTCTGTTTGCATTCATGTTCATTTCTCTTCTGTTTGTTTTTGTCAGGAATGGGACCCCCCTCTCGTCGGGGTCCCTGGACTGCCGAACGAAATCCAACTCCGACTTCCGTCTCCGAATCGACTTCCAACCTGTCTCCGACTCCGATCCTCCAGCTTCTCTCCAAGTTTCAAGCTTCTACGATCAATTTTAATTTTGTGGGGCCCCCCCCCTTACAGCGGGGACGCAGAGTGACGTAATTCGTCTCCGACGAAAGAATAGTCATCAATTAGCTCACTCCAAAATTTTAAGCGCCGAATACGGTCAAGCCTAACATGGTTTTCAAGGCGAATTTGACCTTGGCGTTAAGGGGGCAGCACCCCTTAGGGGTGACCTACGCTCACCAAAACTCGTCTTGATCATTTTCACCTTCATAGAACATATAAACAGAATTTGAAGGTGCGATTGCGTCTAACTCTAACCATGTAGAATATATCAGAACCAGAAACTCGGATTGCCGAAGACTAGAAACCTCCGGTGAAAGCAAAAGTCGAGTGCGTAAAAAACGATTCCTTCAGGAATCGTTTTTCGACTCAGATCGATTCCTTCGAAAATCGAATCTTCGATGTTAATACTAATATAATAAGTGTATGTGTCATGGCGCACGCGGCGCTCAGCTCTGTGTCTGTCGTCAACAGACCTTCGGTCTGTTTGCGCGTCCAAATGTCGGCTCGCCAAAAACGCTCGGTTATGGCCTAAACTCATCCACTGGCAGAGTCACGGCAAAGGCGTAACGCCGCAATATCGGCGTCCACTCCGCGGGGGTACACCGCTCTATATACATCCACAGACTTGAATATTTTACACGATCGGCTTAGCCCAATGATATAGCATATAGTTCCCAAGTTTCAGACCTATATCTCTATTCCTTCATATCGAATAAAGGCTGAGGGAGCTCAAAACGTAGCACAATATAATATAATATATAGTATATATATACTATATATATAATATATAAATTAATATATAAATAATATATATTATATAATATATATTATATATTATTATATATATATATATATAATATATATATATATAATATATTTATAATATATATTATATATATATATTTATATTATATTATAATTCTAGTATATAGCATATTAATACAAACTAAAAGGTGCATTCCAGGCGGACCATTAGAGCCTTCCAATGGACAGATTATAACGACTTTATGTAAATTGGAAGTTTGGATTATTTTGACATTGACGTCAAATATTCATTGTGACCCTCATTTTTTCACACCACATAATTTTGGCGAAAAGTCACATGATTGAATATATAATTTATATATACTATATACTATATATATTATATATATCATATTAAGTAATATATATAATATATATTATATGATTATATATATATATTACTATTATTTATATAATAGTATATATCAGTATATATATATTAATATAAATATATACTTATATATATTATTATATATAATATATAGTATAATATTATATATTAACATAATAATATCATATATATACTATATATCTTTATTATTATATTATAATATGACTATATTTATAAAATAATAATATATTAATATAGTATATTAGTATTATATATATATATATATAATATATAGTATATATATAATATCTATAGTTATATTTATATATATATCCGTATATATATTATATAATTAATATATATATATATAATATATATATATATATATATTATATATATAATTATATAATTATATATTATATATATATATAATATAATATATATATATTATATATTATATCATTACCGTATATTATATATATATATATACTATATATATACATATATATATATATATATAATATATATATATATATAATATATATTATATATATATGTATTGAAGGGATGTGTCAAAGTATGTGGTATTGTATTGGCCAGTTATTGCCATTTTTCCGGGATGGTTGGCCTGCCCAAAGGGTATCGACATTAACACAGGTATGGGTATTGGTAATTCGGTATTGGTCAAATGTGCCAATGCACTGTTGTCAGTCTTTAGCATGTGTGTAAAAAAAAAATAACGCAAAGTACAAAGTGTTAATGCTGTTGAAACTTCCTTTCGAGAATTTTCTTGAGTCTTTTCTAAGATGGAGAATATTCTCGAAGATGTGGTAACTAGTTTAAAAGAGCTCATCACGCCTAGTTCGATTTCTTGATAGGCAAGCGCGAATGATCAGTTAGAGAAATATTATTGTATAAAATAGCACATATTATTGGCGTGAGAGAATTATTATCTTTTAGATGATTTTAGTGAAAAAACTGTTTGGTTGCTGATACGAATACGATATCTCAAGTTTATGATTACGGTTACTATACTTTTTCTTAGTCTATCGGTGTCTGGATTGTAGCATGTTCTCCTGTTTAAAAATAAAGTTTTTTTAATCTATCTAAGAATGGGTGACAGCTTTTTCATTTTATTAATATGAATTTGGTAAATAATTTTTGATTGATGCCGTAATTGAATATGGTTATCTAAAATTTGTTTATCTCTTCCCCATAGGAAATAACATTTATATTCTTTTAAGTTCTAAAATTAATTAATAAGTGGTCTTTTTCGTACACAAAAAATTTACAAATATAACAAATTAATAGGAAGTATTGGTAATGGGATTGATAATTCTGCTGAAATTCAGTATTTGGTATGTATGGGCATGCATTCAAGTAGAGTATTGGTATGTGCCAACAATTCATTCTGGCACATTCAACTAAAATATATATATAATATATATATGTATATATATATATATATATATATAATAATATATTATACTATATATATATATAAATAATATATATCTATATATAATTATATATTATAATATATATATATTATATATATTAATATAGCTATATCTTTTAGAGTATATAGCTATATATAGGTATTTATTTTTATATGATATATTATATATAATATATATATATTAATATATATAATGCCTATATATAAATATATTAATACTATATATATATTTAAGTATATATATTATTATAATATATTATTTATATATATGATATATATATATACCGGTAGTTATAATATATATATAGTATTATATAATATATATATATATATATAATATAGTATATTATATATATGTATATATATTATATCTATATATATATACTATATATATAATAAATGATAAAATAAATACAATTATTATATATATATATATATATATATGTATATATAAATTATATATATTATATATATATATAATATATATATATATTATATATAATATACTATATATAATAATATATAAATATATAAAAATAATATTATATATATTATATAATCTTATATATATATATATATTATATATTAGTATATATATATTATATAGTATATATATATTATATATAGTATATAATATATTATTAATATATATATGTATATAGCATATATATTAATACTATGCTATGGAGTTGATTAAATTATCATGATTGCCAAGCGCTCCGACAATCCAATTCTGTAAAGCTAACTTTCATCATACAACATTTAGTAATTATTCATTCACTCTAAATTATAAGGTGTGCAGAACGCACTTAATGTGATGTTACTAAGAAAGGATTATAAGTATTTCAATTGCTTCTAACAATACTGGGCGTAATATATAAACTACAACCGTAATTCCGTAATATAGTATATATAATATAAGTATATAATTATATATATATACATATATAATATATATGATATATATATATATTATAGATATTATATACTATATATATTACTATATCTATATATAATATAATATAGTACTATATATATAATATATATAGTAGTATATATAGAAATATGAGTAATAGGATATATAAATATATGTTATAAATATATATATATACTACTATAATATATTTATATATTATATATATTATTATATATATTATAGTATATATATATATATAGTTATATATAATAAAATGGATATATATATAATATATAATATTATATATATATATCATAATATATATATATCATAATAATAGTATATTATATTAATACATATATATAATATTTATATATATACTATATATACTATATATATATATACTATATAGTAATAATAAATATTTAATTATAATATATAAATATATATATACTAATTATTTACTGAGCTCCTCCTCCTGCTCCCAAGATGGGGGTAAGGTGCTATCACTGCTACTGGAAACAGAAAAGAGTAGAAGAATATATGCAAGTCGAAAGAAGCCAGCCTTACTTTTATGAGAATTCATTCGCAGTCAGAAAATCATCCTAGAACTTCACGGGACCGAGACGGACCATCACTATGGTATCTCGTCAATGTAGGGTTCATCCCTTGGCCCAGGTGTGCCACAACCATACCCCCTCACAAAACCACGCAATTCACTCCTATTACGCACATTTCTTCTCCTCTCTGCCAAACTCACATTTCTCTTCCAAGTCAATCTGACTCAATCCACTTTTCCTTCAGTCTCCAGTCTCCGGTCTCCCAGCCGCCACTATACATCCGCTTACCTAACTGACTATCATCCATCATTTTCCATATGACCAAACTCTCCAATGTGCTCTCGTTTATTCTCTCATTTACACATTTCACACCACACAACTACCCTATTTACGTTCATTCCTCATTTTACCAATTCTTCTCACATCTTTCACCCCCCTAAGATTAAATATTCATCTGAACAGATTGCACCTTAGATATATACCTCTTATTTCCACACATAGTTTCACTATATGCATGAGAGAGGGGGATCTGGTTGCAAATTTTAGATCAAGTGGGTTGTGAAATCTGAACCAGTCGTGCCTGCCTTTTGTCATCTGAAAACCGGCAGAAACCCTGATGCTCACCGCGAGGGACAGTCCCTTGTATCCCAAGGTATTTAAATTGCACCAGAACCTTCCTACCATTCACAGGTTCGCGACTATTTGTCTTCATCATCCCATGTTCCTTTTGCTCAAGTCTATCAAGAGCCTAAACTTATTTTAAACTTAAAAGTACTTGTGTCCAATTGCGTTCGCAGCATCGGCAAAGTCTCATAACTGCACACCAGCACTCTCCTCGCGGGACCTACCCGTGTGGTAACCGATCACCTGACTTCCTATCTTTATTACGTAAAAACAGTCCTCCTCTACTAATCCAGCTCAAGATTTCTAGATTCGCTGCGCACGACAAATCATGCAAGCGTACAGTAAGCAGGAACGCTCCACTTTTCTATTATCTCCATGCACCTACCACCACCCCCTACCCTAATTCTTTCGCACCCCATCATAGATTAGCAAGGTTTAATAGCCATCCGAGAACATAACATATTCCTGCTCTACTTCCACTTTAACAATTAAACTCTTCACTTTATATCTGCAGCCATGTTTTAATGCTTACACACGGTTCACTATCGATATACATACTTTTTTGATTCCATTCAAAAGCTACCACCAATCATCATATATCATACAACCGTGCCACATGAGCCCATTAATGCCTGTCATAGTATCGAATTGCAATTCCATAAAACAAAATACAATAATTCTCTCATTTTCTATCATTTGTTTCAATTGAAATTTGCCATCCTCAATCACATTCAAATTCACCTTTGTTCTCAGCCAAGCAGGGTCCGTCAATACACTCTAGCGCACTCTTTCAACCAAAATACCAGCATATATCTTCCCTAAAACACTTCTATTAACTAATCCCCCTATTAGTTTTGGGTTATGTCGCTTACCTTATTAAGGGTCTATCACTCCCTCTCCTCAGGCTTTGGAACTATAGCCTCTTAAACGTTTTGTTGTATCAATTCAATATCCATCAATCACGATCTCGCCTCCATTCTTGACCATTTCAAGCAGTAATTCCATCTATAATACTGATTTAATATTCTTCAAACTTTCTTCACTCAACTTATTACGTCATCATCCTCAAAATGACTATTTCTTCTTACACTAATCAAGCCCACACGCATTCACTATCGCCTCATCATTACTGATAATGTTACGCAGATATTCGAAGTGTTGCCCTCCACAACTCCTCATATTCCATGTTCATGCATCGAAGTACCATTCCCTATTTCATACTGCTAGGAAGTTATCCCCTTATTCTCTTTCTAGTGCTTTTCGTACTTCCTCAGATAGAGCTTCCTATTACCACTTGTGAAGTCCCCGCATTCATTCAATTCATTCATTCAACTCTTCTAAACAGATCATTTCCTCCAATATCCTTCTACGTTTGCAACATTGTTATCCTTCCTTTTTTTCCTCCTCATATATTTCCATACACCTTAATGACTTAAATGAGTCAAAGGAGAATTTTACTCTCCATCAGAATTACGAAACACTGGACTCCGCTCGCTGAGATTAACGTAACCGTCGCCTGTATCCACTAGGCCCATCACCGTTTCCAAAAAGAAAGTTTCAAGCATAGCTCTATTAAAGCTCCCGGTTTTCTCATCCCTATATGCTTGGAGTACTCATAGGCCTGAAAGTCCTCCATTCTGTCATTCATACTCGCTTATCCTTCTAAAGCAGTCATTTACCTCCAATATCGTAATATGTATACCATGCACTTTCTCGAGACCTCTAATCAGTGCTTTATAAAAGCATAATTCAATCCTGGCCTTTTTTTCCTGTTTTTTTTTTACTTATTAACTTTACCCTCTGCATCACCTCTTCATTCATCAATTCACTATTGACTAATAATCTTACTGCGTACTTACGACACTATAATAAGTATGAGAAGTAGATACTTGTTCACTTTGACTGATATGCTACTATTAGTATATACGTATATGTATTAGTAATATAGTATCTATATAGATACTATATATTTATAGTTAAAAAGAGGTGGATATTAGTTCATAGTTTTATAAGTATAGGAAGAAGGTAGATACTATATGGGAATAATAGCGGGGAGGTATAATAATACTATATTGGATTGCTGATTTATATCTATATGTAGTATGTGTCGGGAATGTGGTGTCGTATATTGTATAGTATGACTTGATGAAAATACGTAGAGTTCTGCTATTTATTTCTGTTAGCTAGTGATCTAGCGGAATTATTATAGGATTTATGGTGCTCTAACTTACTTCCTCCCACGCCGGACCACAGCCATCATTGCGAGACATTCGCAAACGGTCAAACATACGCGGTGCGCTGGAAGGAAACCGTGTCTCCTCCGATGTAGAGTTCTTTCTCAGGGCTGAAAGGTGTTTCAGAGTTGCTCTGGGTTGATAGTTCACATGACATGACAGTTAGAAGGGGAGGTACTTGGTCTCCTTACAGTTTTGACAGATATCTGTAGTGGTTTGGTTGAGATTGAGTCTGTGTTTGTAATATTGTAAGTCAAGAGTTCACCTACCTGATAATTAGGCTTAAGTTTCCTTGAAACAATTGGAAAGAAATTTATTGCCTTTTTCTATTTTTAATTATTTTTACAAAATAATAATCAAAGGTCTTTTTATAAGTAGGTTAATTGCAGCAAGTTTTTACGATTTTGTTTGTGGATAATATATTTATGGTGTATTTATTGTGTTTATTTTATAAGTGTAATCATTTAGATTTGTTTACCTCAATAGTATTCAAGGTTTATGATTTATTGGTATATTTTATGTAAGTAGTAAGGGTAAAATAGCTCTTTATTTATTATTAAGTAATGTATATCAGTTGGATAGGTCTAGTTAGCATGTTCATCTGAAATACTAGTAGTTATCTTATACTGTGGATTAGAGTTTGATGAGGTTTAGGGTATCGATTTGCTATATTATATGTATAAGTATATAGTATAAAAATAATATATTTACTGGGTATATATTATTATATATATAGGTCGTATATATTTATAGTATCATTATGTATATTATAGAGAGGTAGCATGTTATTACGTGGTTATAGGTAGGTTATGATTAGCTTTAGCGGGTATGAGATGTTAGAATGTAATGATCTGTTAATAGGAATGTAGTAATGTGCGGATGGGTATAGATTATATATAGTTATATGTATTATATATATGTATTATATTACTATATGAGTATATTATATAGTAGTTGTATAGTACTATAATATAAGTATAATGCTCTGGGATCGTGTCGTATTTGTGCGACGCGTGGCAGAGATGAGAGGTGTGCATTTCTCATTAATATAATATATAGCTATATAATATATATATATATATAATAATATATATATGAATAAATAATATATATATATATAATAAAGTATATATTATATATTATATATATATATAATATAATAGTGGTATATATATATATAATATATGATTATAGTATCAATATATCAGAGGTGGGCATCCGCTCTATGGTAGTCGCTAGCGCACTCCGCAACCTTGAGAAAAACGTAGTCCGCAGCGCTCTCTCCGCACTTATTCAAACATCAAACTCCGCAATCGCAAGTCGCACGCTCCCGCCTAATATGTGCGACCTTCACTAAAAGATTTTTAATTTAAATACTAAATAGTATATTATATCCTGCAAAAAAAATTTATTATAATATTATAAAAAAATTGAATGAATAATTTAAAAAATTCATGTTTGTAAACAATCCATATTACCTCTCAAAAATATTAGGTGCTCAAATCTAAAAGCAGTAAGTGAACCTCTTTGCAACTCAACATATGCCCCACCACTACTAAATATTCGCTCCTACAGGCAACAGAACCAGAGAGTGTATTCATAATTTAGAACAAGTTCAGCAAATTTCTGCTATGCTGAAGGAAAGACTCCTTGTGAAGGAGGATGCTGGTGTTATTCACTTCAGCAGTCATTGCAATTGTAATGATATATTAAATCATTCGCCTCCCTTCTGAAATTTTGACCACTCTGTCCACCATAAAAGGTCTATTTCGTCCAAGTCTTAGTAGAATCCATGAAAAGCCTCCGACTCCTGAGGCGATGCTAATGCTACGTATCACCTCGGTAGCTATAATATATATATATATAAATATATATATATATATATATATATATAATTATATAGATATAATAATTAATATTAATATTAAGTATTATATATATATATATATATATATATTTAATATATATATATAATAATATATTAATATTATACGATGATAATTAGTTTGTGTAAAACCCAAATAATTAATATTATAATATAGTATTTAATATATATATATATATATATATATATATATATATATAATATATATTTATATAATTATTCATATATAATATATATATAAAATATAATATATAGAAAATATTATATATATATATATATATAAATATATAATGGTTTTACACAGAATTGAATTAGATATATAGCATAGTTATATAGTAATAAATAATTATATTTAGTATTGATGAAAGGGTAATAGCCATTGAGTCTATAAAATCAATTTAAATGCTTTTTATTATATATGGTACCTTTAAGAGGTTGAGATTGAATTTGGGAAGTTTAATATTAAAAAACAATAAGTTTAAGCTACAAAGTAATAATTAGGTTATAAACTTGAAAATAAGATGAAAATCCTTTGTAAACGAATAAGCATTCTTTTAAGTGATGCTATTTTCATTTTTGTAAAATAGTTCGAACAAAAACGAAACTTTTGATCGCACGTGCAGTCCGCTAATTTCCTGACAACTCCGCACCTCCGCTAGTCCGCACTATTCTGGTAGTCCGCCTCGAGCGGACTAGCGGACTAGCGACTAAAGAGCGATAGTGCCCACCTCTTGATGACTATATATATGACCTCACCCGCCACTCATATATATATTATATATATATATATATATAATCTATATTAATATATATAATATATATATAATTATATATATATATATATATAAGAAATATTATATAATATTATAATATATATATATATTATATATAATAATATTATAATTAATAAAAACTATGATAATATTATATACTCACATTTTTACGAAAGGTAACCACTCGGGCATTATTCTAATCTCGTACGGTAGCACAATTGCATAAAAAAAAGTTACCTATTTAGTGTCAAACAATATTTCCAGATAAACTTTAAACCGTTCTTCTTTCATTTTAAAGTTGTGACTTTTTAGCTGAATGCTTAATTGTCTTTGTTCCAAACTGCATAAAAGTCTATTTACCAGATATCAAAAAAAAACAATTGTGGACAATATCTCTTTCTGTTGCAAGCACAACGAGGCATTCAGTCTATCTTTGCGCATGTATCCGAAATAAGGTTTTAAATCTTTTAAACTAGAAAAGCTCTTCAGCTCACAGATACATTGTAGGTATTATTAAAATTTTTAGCACTTAATGTTCGTTCAAAAGTCTGATCTTTTCATTTTCATATATGTCTTAAAATGAATCAAGAGCTCCTTTTCCGAGAATAAAAATCTTCTCAAGAATATATATATACTTCAAGTTTAAATTTGAGTCTCAAGATTTAAAAAATGGATAAACAGTTAGTCTTTTTTAAAGCATACTGATTGAAATGAGGTTCTATAATAATTTAAAGTGTTCAACCCCTTAGTCTAAGATATTTATATGTCATACACTCATACTCTGCACGCTTATTTATTTCGTTAAGTAATTGGAACATTTAACGATCTTCTCGTCCCTCACAAACATCATACTTCGCTCATTAATGTTGGCCATTATGGTGTCGTACTGTTTCTAATGCTAACTAACTCTAATTACGTACACTCGAAGCTGTTTATGAGAATTACGTCTGGATTTCTTGATTGAATTTCTATTATAGAACATATCAACGGTTCAGTTATATGGAAAAATGAAATGTGGCCAAATAGCATAAAGTAGATCATTCCAATAGCTTTTGCAAATGTCCAGGGCTAGTGTTCACGTTGTTGGCTTTCGTTTCGAATTTTTTTCAAAAGCGACTCTAAACGATGGCTCTCTATTTCAAAAAACCATGTTTGCTAGTTCGGATATAAGAAATTCTCTTGTTTTACAGTCTGTAGGAAACCGTCCTCCCAATAATTTTCATCTAATACAGAGCCATCTCTGAGGAATTGTGAAAAAAGGTTGTAATTATGA
The DNA here is from genome assembly GCA_015478945.1 of Trachelipus rathkii. Taxonomy (NCBI): domain Eukaryota; kingdom Metazoa; phylum Arthropoda; class Malacostraca; order Isopoda; family Trachelipodidae; genus Trachelipus; species Trachelipus rathkii. Next base: position 11,487 of record JABUQX010061986.1, read on the forward strand.
TAATATTTCTAAAAATTCACGGCTGAGGCAATATGATTAATAATATATACATATATATATATATATAATATATTCATATAATAAATATATACTATATAATATAATATATATATATATATATATATTTATATTAGATATATATAGTAATAATAAATATATATATAATATATATATATATATACTAATTATATATATATATATATATAATACTAATCATACATATCATAAAAATAAATATTGTAATAACAATAATAATTATTAATAATATAATAATGAAATAATAATGTTTTTATATAATCATAATAACTACAATAATAATGACGACAATTTAAAGCCGAGGCGAACACGCTAATCACTCCAAACTAGTATAGTTTATAGCATCTTTCTGTATCACTGCCAGACGTATAATATATAGGCATAGAATGGCATATTTTTCGGTGGCCTCACAGGTCATTTCTTGTATAAATGAAATTCAAAAATATTTCATGGCTACGCGTATATTTAGTCAAAGATCTAATAGATGAAACCATCGTAAGTTTCTGCCTTATTACAAAAACAGTTTACATATTTCATTCAATTATTATCATTTAATTGAAACACGTGGTCGTTTAATTAAGTTAATATTCAAATTTACGCTTATTAATGAATGGAGGGCGTGTCCGCTCATCGCCCTATATCACGAGTCGCCCTGATATATAGTATATATAATAATCTATTTGTATATTATATATATATATATATATATACTCTATTAGATATATAAATATTAATACATTCCAAAATACTTATTAATACAATATAATCTATATCAAATATACATATAATATATATAAGTATATAATAGGTAACCCTGAGAGCTCCTTAGAAGACATAGACCAGAGAGTCACCCAGACATCAATAACAAGCGTTTAATGAACAAGCCCAGAAGGAATTGGTCCCCAACTCTCTTTTCACTTCGTAGACATTCACAATCATTCACAATCAATTTGAATTGGATGAAAAGTTCCATCATCATATAATTTTTATCTATGAACATAAAATATATCATATATTAATATATATGATCAGATATAAATATTATATATAATATATATATAATGAATATATATATATATAAATATATATGATATATATCTTATATATATAATATATATATATGATCATATATATATATATATATATATATATATATATATAAAATTATATAATATAATATATAATAATATAATATATATATATCAATATATATGAGTAATATATATTATATATATATATATATATATTCTATATATATATATATATATATATATATATATATATATTAATATATATATATATATATATATAATAATATATATATATAATATGTGTAGGTGATGGTAGCTCATACCCTCAATATTCACAACTTTGTACGGTACTTGTCCCCCTTCTTACACACTCACCCTGATCTAAAACCTCCTCGAGTATTCTTAAACAAAATTAAGAAATTAAAATATAATATAATTATAATATATATATATAATATAATATATATATATATATATATATATATAATATATATAATATGTGAAAATATATACAGCAGTATAGTCAAGTAATTCATTAAGTTTCTTGCTATTATGGGGTCTATACCCTGGCCGAAGGGCATTGCAAACATCTATGAAATATTTGCAAAGATTTATATTTTAATGATAGTATCTAATGGAATCTAGATTGTCTGAACTTGATTAAGGTTTATGCAATCTAGTTATTTTTAGATAAAAAAAAGAAAAAAAAATAGTCTTAGAAATTGCTTTTAAATTTTAATTATTGCTTCCATCACAATTTTTGTTGGTTTCGATTTTGTAAAATTTTGGTATGTTTATTATTTTTTATTTTTTTTTTTGTCAATTTTATTTTTTTATTTTAATTAATGTTGGCGAGTCATTTTTTTTCATAGCTTTTAGTATAATATTTTGATAATATATGAAGTAGGGTTGTATAATTTAGGTAGAGGTCCTTATGTGTATTTTAGTATATATTGTAGCTCGTATAAGTACAGCTGATTTTATACTTGTTACATAAGTGGTATATACATTTGTATCTTTAATTCGAGGGTAAGTGTTAAAAAATGTAAATGGAGCACCTGCTTAAAATGTAAGCAATATTTCTGTCTGTTTTGTAAAGTGAACATCTGTTTAAATTTTAAATTGAAGATATCACTTGTCTATTTGGGGAATATTTATAACAATGACAGCATTCTCTTTCCTATATTTGTCAACAATAAAAATGGGTAGCGAGCAAAGTGGGAAAAAGTTCTGTCTAAATTTCAGGGAGTAATTCTAGTTAAATTGTATAGAAGTTTGTCAAAAGTTGGTATGTGTTATGAAAAATATAAAGGAAACTTTTTTCTAAGTTGTAGAGAGATATCAAAATTGGGCATATGTTATGGAACGTAAAGGTATCTTCTGTCTAAATGGCAAAGAGATTCTGTTCAGACTGTAAAAAAGAGTGTGTTCTGTATGTAAAGACTGTTTAGTAAATGAAGAATTCTGTTCCGGACCCTGTACTATTTTTTATTCATTACATTTTTGAAAGTAGCGTGTGTAGCTCGTCGGTCAAAACACTGGTTTGACAATTCTGATTTTTTTTTTGTCCCCCAGACAGACTGGGGGATGTGTAGGTCAGACATTTATTTTCGTTTTTCCCTTTCCTGTTGTCAAAGTTTAGCCATGTATTACATCACTTTAAATTTTATTGAGCGAATTTGATGGTTAAAAACGTTGGATGTTGTGATGGAAGATTCCGTTTCAGGGGTATTTAGGGGACTAAGGTAGTGGGAGGGACATAATAAGAGTGGATCGTTGTATGTTGTTTAATTGGTAGGAACTGTATTAAAATAGATGAATGTGAGTGTAACAGAAAACTAAATGAGTTTAATATGGGATAAATAAAATGTTATTTTTCTTTCCTTTTCCGAGTTGGACATTTTATTTTAAATTATTGCTACGATTATTTGAAGATGCATTATTATTTTAATAAAAAAGAGGCATTATTATTATTATTATTATTATTATTATTATTATTATTATTATTATTATTATTATTATTATTATTATTATTTAAAAAGGGGAAGTGGAGGTGGTTATTTGGAATGTATTAACCTTAAACAAGGGTAAAAAATATTTACCAATTCATTTTCGACTTTACCACAGTTGTGACATTGTAGATCCTCTGCGACAGTTGGAACTTTCTACTCTTGACTTCAAATCAATTGAGACTTTCTACTTTTGACTTCACCTTACTTGGAACTTTCTACCCTTGACTTCATCACAATTGTTACTCTCTACTCCTGACTTCACTTTCTACTAACTTCACCTCAATTTGAACTTTCTACTCCTGACTTCATCTCAGTTGGAACCTTCTACTTCTAACCATATCAAGTTGATCTTTCTACTCCTCAACCAAAACTTTTTGCTCCTGTCATAATAATCCGACTCGTACATTGGGCAAAATCTTTCGCCTCCATGATTCCGTCTCTTCAGGCCTGATTTTAACTGCTATAATTTCCTTAGTTTCCTTACATATCTACTACTTGAAATTGGGGAATATTTTAGTTTAATATAAGTTTTTTGCTTAATCATTCTTTTGTGAAATTGTACCAAAGAGCCAATCACATTCCATTAAGATTAAGAAGATGATATCAGAAAATGTACTAAGTACATTCCTTTAAAAATAGCACCTGAAAAGGTATCAGAAAATGTACCAAATACTTTCCTTTAAAAAATAGTACCGTTAATCATTATCGCTTTTTTGTTTTGAACATTTAAATATTTAGTATTTTATTCATATATAATCTTTTTAATTTTTGTACTAAAAAAGTATGTAATTAAAATTAAATAATTATTTGTTAGAATATTTTGACCTTCATTTTAATTATTAAATTTATAATAATTATTTAGATCTAATAAATAATAATATACTTGGCCCAAAAATTTTCTGAAGGATGTCTAGTCACTATTATAATAATAACAATAATAATAATAATGGTTCTAAATTTGAAAGTTATGTTTATTTTTTTTTTTTTTTAAATTAAATTTATTTATTTACAAATTTTTATTTTTTAATTTAATTTTTTTTTTAATAAAATTTTATTGGTTTTCTTCCGTTATATATATTGCCATTTAATTTTTAGTTTATTTTAGGTTAGGTTAGGTGTAGTTAGGTTAGGTTGTCAGGTTTAGGTTAGGTACAGTTTATATAGGGGCCTATGCTTCCTACTTCTCTTCAAAGTGGGAACCTATAACGGAAGAGCTACCTTTTATTTTTCAATATACTATTATATATCATCATATATATACTATTCCTTATATACTCTACTACCTATCCTCACCCCCTATATATCACTTATCCTACTATATTATTCTTAATATATTCTCAAAATATGTAATATATATATATACTAATTCTGTAGTTAAGTTATTTATAGATACGGTATGTTATATATTAATTATATATTATATTTATATAACTATTAATAATATATATATATATAATATTTATATATATATATAATATATATATATAATATAATACTATATTATATATCTATATATATATTATATATATATATATCGCATTCATTGGTATCATAATAGTAGTGAGGGCAACTATGTGTTATTACTATAATCATTTATTTTTTAAAGTACTTGTTGATTTTGTATTTGCTCCAGAAATGGGGGGGGAAAGTTTTGTGGTAGTTTAGTAAGTAATCTATTTCTTACTCTGCCACAGTATATATTATATATAATAATATATATATAATATATCATATATCACCTTATATATATAGTATATATATATATATATATATATATATTATACTATTATAATATAATATATATAATAATTATAATAACCGTAGATATTATAAATACCGTATATAATATATAATATATATATAGGTATATATATATATATCATATAATATATATATATATATATTATTAGTACGGTAATATAGTATATATATATATATATAATATATAATTATATATAAATAAACATATATATATAAAATATATATATATATATTATAGAATATATATATATATATATAAAATTATAATATATTCTTTACTGCTTACCGATTTTATAAATTACCGCCTTTGTACCGATTTAATTGCCGATTTAGCAAAAATCTATGTCTTGCCGATAGCGTATTTCATTGTTTCCATCAATAATATTTGTATCGGATTTAATTAACGGAATAATTATGGTACCGATGTATGATACCATAATTGTCCATTTATGGGATTAATTATCTTTTATTTATAAAATACTAATACGCCAAATTATCTACTCCTTTACCTCCCAATCACTCCAATTCACTACTTCACCACTGCCTCGCCTTCCTAGCCTGCTACGTATTATTCCCATTACCTTACCACTATCTACCTTTTCCTTAATTTTTAAATGATTTTTTTACTTCATACATCCATCATGCCACCGCCGCCACCTACCTATCAGTCTTTATTACCCTCCACCTCCCAGATATTTTAAATACATCTGTCCCTCTACTACTAAGTTAGTACCAATAGCATATTTTTTAAAGACATGGTTGAATATCCTTCGGGTTTCCCGAACTCCTCTTTTCCGATTGAAATTTCCAAAGACGATGTTTCATTTACTGACCAAAGCTATGGGGGAATTACATTTCGCCCTCCTGAGTATGGCCTCAGAGACTAAACTCCCGACCATAACCTGCTATAAATATTCCCTTCATAAACAGTGGAGACCCCAAACTCGCTTTCGAATTAGTTATAACATGTTCAAATCCTTCTCCAAATCTCGTGGTATATAAATCACGGACAAAAGTCCCCTAATAACGTTATTTAGAATTTTCTGGTTATTACCGTTCATATTACGACCCCGTAGGTACCATATATATTCCTAATTAATATAAGGCTTACTGTGTACTGATTTGTACTTATATATATTAACACTACATACTATTATTATCATTTTATCATACTCAGTGATAATTTATCTATTAATATATATATTATTAATATATATATTATATAATTAATTATATCACCCTATATTAAATATTATATTTTGTGATACTTTTTATAATTACCAAGATTATAATAGGCCTTGCACTCTTTTTATCATAAATAGTTTTAGCTTTATGAACCAATGTAACAGTATAAATTTATTGTATAGTAAATAATAACTGTATTTAGATGCAGAGTTAAATGGTCTATGCATATAGAGAAATTTTAATATGATTATTAATTATTTAAATTCGCATATTATAATATAAAATATTTCTATAAGTATTATATATTATATAATTATATTTGAGTTTGCGTCCGTGGTAATGAGACAAACATACTAAAAATTTCGAAGTTATAATAAGTTACAAAACACTAATGATAATATGTTCTAGATCAAGTATATTAATTATTATTAAAAATATATTAATTGATATAATAATATATATTATTCAATTATTATTATTATATACCTCTTTTGGATGTTCAACCAGCATTAACCTACTGGAAGACTTTTCATAATACTTATTTTAATTAATTGTGAGATGTAAAATTATATTACAAAATAATTTTTAGTTTAAGCATCTTCTATTAAAGATCCCTCACTATTAATTTTATTACATAATATTACTATTTAAGATAATAAGTTCTCTCACTGTTGTGAATTTGAGCATTTTACACCGCGCTGGGAAAACTTACTCGCACATAAGCTTCTTGGTAATTTATGTGCACGGCACATGCCAAGGCACTCCTTGAGTAGCAAAAAACATAGTTCTAGTGAGAGCATAAATGTCCGCGTCGGCTCGTCTAAGTTACTCGTTTAGAAAAACCAGATAAAAGTAGAGGAGGTTCAGCTTGTGTGTGGCAACCATAGACAGATCCTACAACAAATAAAGCCAATCATTACAAGTATTAAAATTTGCTGGCAGTATAGTTTGCGTGAAATAGGAGAGAGAGAGGCTTTATAAATTTAGACTGTGTCTCGGTAATTATGTTAATAGGTTGAAAATAAAAATGTGCATAATTGAGAGGTGCACATTTTTTCTATTTCTTTTGTTAATATATATAAAAAATTTATACTTTATATTACTATATTTGAGTATTATTTACTATATAAGTTATAGTGTACTATTATATTGGTACGTAATAAAATTTAGTGAGTATATATACTGATTCTGAGTAGTAGTATAATATAAAATATTATAACCTATTATTATATCTATATAATAGTTTATTTATATTTAGATCTCACAATAACATATTATATATATAGAGTAACCGCCTCCTCATTACGACAGAGACCTGTTTCCAAATCCTCACGCAGGGTGATCTTAAGGCGAGGTTCTGGAGGGCAAGAATTTAAAACTCGACTGCCGAATCACAGTTGGTGGCACTGAGATTTTGTAATAAGCCGGCGCAACTTAAGTTAGTCGATTTTCCCTGTTGGTCACCCCCGTGTCTACCCCCTTGCATATCTAGAGGGAAAAGACACGTTAAAACGGTTAGTTTATACTATATATATATATATATTTAATAGTAATACATAATATAATGATTATTAAATTTCTACCAATTTTCTTTACACTTATTTTTTATGACTTTATTTATATTATTATATTTAGAATCTTCATATATAATTTATATAACTACGTTGATTTTATAATATATTAACTCTTTATAATTATATCATTTTCCAATTTATAAAATATAACCTAATAATATATAATTGCTATAAATGATTATAGAATATATACATATTAAACAATAATTGAGAGGAAAAAATGCAACAATTGTACCGCGACCATCTCACCCGGTTCCCACAAGGAACACCGGTGTAGTCATTCTACATTCCTTTGTCACAAACCAAGTCAAGAAGTTCCGGCCAGAAAAATTTAATCAAGATTCCAGGAGTCCGGATAACCGTGATACGTCAATTAGCTAATTGCTGAGCGTTGGATCAATTTCAAAATTGCTATTAAAGAGATTTATGTTAGGGCGATTAAAACCTAATAGGCCCAGTCTTTTTATAACAAAAAGAGATATGTGGTACCTTGTGTAGCGTATTTAGATATTATCAACAAAGATAAGTAAAATAATTATAACCCCCATTTACCTGTACCCGCAGTCCGCAGTGAGTTATTAAAAATTAAAAGTTTAATCAAAAACAATATTCTCAAAATTGACTATTGCGCAGAAATCAAAATGAAGCTCATTTATTATCTCCTAATAAATTTATAAATCAAAATGGATAAAATTTAGCAGGTACTCCCGAAGAGAGGTTTTATTTATTATTCCCTACTACTATATTTATAATATATATTGCTTATATATATACTATATATATATATAATAATATATATATATATATTATATATATCAAATTATATTTATATAATTAATATTACCATATATAATTTAATATCTATATTTTTATATAATATCTAAAATATAAAATTTATAAACTATATTATAACAATATACGTTTTAATTATATACTATATCTATTATATATATAATTTATAGTTATTGCTACATTGTAAGGTGAGTACATATTACATATAAATAATAATATAATATATATATAATATACTACCTCTTATGAATATATATATATAATAAAAAAAAAATATATCTAAATAAAAAGAGTGAGAGTGAGTCAGAGCTGTGAGGGGCTTGCGCCAATCCGATGCGCCTATGGATTCGCTTACTATTCAATTTTGTAGTGACACAACCCTACCACCAATATTCTTAAAACTAGACGGAATACTAAGCAAAAAGGCTCACAGCACAATATCCTTACTGCGCCTTATATTAATAGCCCGCGCCACTGTATATATAATAACAAGGAACAAATAGCGTTCAATTTTTTATCTTTTTACCCTTTAAAAAGTTTTAGGAATACTTAGATTAATTCTTCGGTTTGACATACAATAAAAACTGTATTACATTTCTTAAAAAAAATCTGTTTATTGTTAAAATATATTAATTAAATATATAATATATAATATATATATATATTATTAATTAATATATATATTAAATATAGTAATAATAAAAAAATGGCAGCAATAATGTATTACATATATATACTATTGTCTCCCTAATATATATATATATCATAATATATTATATATATATTAAATTAATATTATAATTATATATTAATAATTTTAAATTATATATTATATTATATATTTATTACAGGTAATAAAATAAACATTAAAATTAGTATCAATGAATATACTGTATTTGTACAGTTGTATATATTATATATTTATATTTAATATATATATAATATATATTATAATACTAAATATATTATATATAATAATATATATATATAATTATTAATATTATTAATATATAAATAAATAAAGTAATTATATATTCATTATTAATGGAGAATCATTAAGATTTATTATAATTAATGAGCATATTAATTAAATTGAATTTTTAAAGAATATACAAATACAATCTTTAGATACATATGCCGAAATTAGTCGTGCTATTAGATCAATAAATAATATATATTAATAATAATATTAATATTATATATAATATATATTATATATTAATATATAATTAATTAATTTCATATAATATAATATTTAATATATTATAATAATAAAAATATATATCATAATTATATAATAATATATTACATGTGAGTTTCAAGCGTTTTAGATAAGCAAAAAAAATGTGAGCCAATTACATTAAATAAAAAACTATATATTAATGACATACAGTATAAACGGTAAATACATATTTTTAGTGAATTCATGCGTATTAAAGAGATTAGTCCGTGGAAAATACTATATTAAAAAAATTAATAATATATAAAAAAACAGATTTTTATGGAAAAGTTTTGAAATAAAATTGTATACCACAGTAGACTTATTTTTAATCTTATTTTAATTAACGTAACCTATATTCTCTTCTATATATATAAAGTGATCTGTGAAAAATAAAACTTAAATCAAAATATATCTCACAATAGATATAACTGCGCCCCAAACTGTGATGTGCAGGGACATGTCTCAGAGTTAGGTCTCATCCGGTCCTACTTCACAAGGATTATGACCAACGGTACCCCAGATGAAAATAGGATTATTTCCCCCTCTCCGTGTATGTTAAGCGACGAAACCTAACACAACAAACCCCCGCTCTTTGGTATATTTGGGTGCCGCGGGGTTCCTCCGCCCCTCACACCTAACGGGGTATGGCGGATAAACATCCCACCCCTATGTTTCCCGTCGCTTCGGAGCTTTCCCTAGTGTGCTCGAATACTGAATAGTAGGTTATATTTAATTTTTAAAGTAGCATATGTAGGCCCTCGTAAAAAGATAGTTAGTGGACAGATGTCATATATATTACTCTATTATATTAATTGAGTAATTTACTTATATAAGATATTAATTTTATTTTAACTCTTTATTTTATACAATATATATATATATCTTATAATACGGTCAACGCCAAATAAGTGAATGAAGTTCTTTCATATACTATGTGAATACGTAATATATAAGATAAGTGGTTGTAGTGCAGTATATATTTCAATATTTTAAAGATACATGAGCCTCTTGAGAGACAGAAGAATAATTTAGCTATTCAAAACCCCGTACAAAATAGACCCGTAAATAAAATGAAACTAATATTTTACAGGAGAAACACATTATAGCATGACTTTTTTTGGATGAGAAAATTATCGAATTTTACACGAACATATATATTCCTCACTTATTAACTCATTCTATTACATTTATAATACGTCCAGGCTAATAGCGCAGTCGCGAAATGTATCCTGTGTTTTACTGTAGTATTAATAGTTTTAAAGATACATATGACGGGACAATACTAAAACGCTGGCCTAATACTCATATATATTGGAATATATATACTATATATTATATAAGTATGAGTAGTATATAGTATTAGTACGCGGAAAGGAAAACCATTAAGGGTAGAAATTAGGAAAAGCTGGCTCACAAATATAATAATATACATAGGCCTATTAGACTAATATATTATAAGGATATATATTAATAGTACCTATATAGAGGGTAACATTTCTATACCCGTAAGCTATGTAAAGTCTCCCCAGATAGATGACCGACATTAAAACCGGAAAATAAGCGAGAATAAATTGTCAAATTAAAAAAGCAAAACACATGGAAATACCTAGCTCACCATTTGGCTTTCTGACCGGTAAAATTTATTCACAAGCTTCCGCTGATTCATGACGTCCCCGCATAGAACACTGCAATGTGAGCGAAAAAACAGGAGATAGGACTACACCAAAGGAGACAATGGTGGTAGGCCCCAGAAAATGAGAGGAACGTTTTGGTTGAGAGTATGGTGAAAGATTGAGTTATTATACTTATTGTGTGAATAAATGTCCCAACAACAATGAAAATTAACCTAAAATATTAATGATTGGTACTATCAATTTTCTATCATTTTTAATATAATCGCAATGCGTCTGTTTGAGTAGTGCATAGACGCAAAGCTCAGCGTCGAAAGTATGTGGAGACACCATATGCATATATGAATTAATAGCTGTGCTAGCGATCGAGTCTCGAGGCGCAAACACGGTGCTTGTAAGACAGACAACTAATGAAAGCGGCTAAGAGTCGGACAACGCTCGTCTCACTAGAGCATAAGAGAAATGTGATATCAAAACATATTTTTGAAGTACTGGCTCACATTTCCCGTCTCTATCACGATTTTTGCAATAGGCGCCAAGAAGCCTCGAGCATACATAGAGCGATGAGGCTCCTTATATGATCCTTCATTCTCTATTACAAAGCCTTATACTCTCCACTAATAAACATTAATGAGTCATATTATGACTTAGATTATCCTAAAACCTTCTGTATTAATAGACTCTCTCGTAGTCTACTATCCCATGCTATATGGTAGACACCCCAGTCATCTTCCTCAGATATCTCCTTCAGATTCAACAATCATTTATAGTAAACATAAAAACTTCTTATGAGGTCCCACAAGGCAAGTGTATTCTTAATAATATTTACACTATACAAAACTAAACAAAGTCACAACATGCTAGGACTTTTCTCCATTTTAAATATTAAAGATATAAGGAAGACATTTCCTAATCTCAAGCGTCACATCTCTCGTCATCAAATAATAATCAACTGTTTGTATATCCCTCGAATAACTAAGATATTATGGTATGCGACTATAGTGTAAACATATTCGACCTTTAGATGATAGTGTCTAATAAAAAACTTTAATCCAAATTATAATCTAAATAAGATTATTTTAATTCAAACACATAATTGAAATAACTTTCCTTTATCTAGAGAGCGTGAGATACTTACTACTTCCACCATCACTCTTCTTAGTACTTCACAGAGCATCACATACTGACTACTCTAATATTCACCCTAAATACCCTTCAAAAAATTATCCCAATTTTTCAAAAATTGCCACTGCTAACAGCATCGTAAGAACTTAAGGAGATTTGGAATCTTATTTATATATATTTTAAAAAACGACTTAAAACCTACATACTTAATCAATCTCACATTATTGGATTTTTTGAACTCTTCCTATTTGCATCTGAAATAATTGCCTTGAGATAATTTCGTGCAAAAAATATAACGAACACGATTTCTTATGTGGGTATCTTTTATGTTTTATTAATTGCGTAAGCAAATTAGATAATTATAAGATTCTGTGATATGGAATAGTCCCCGTAATCGATTTTATCGTATAGTGAGTGAGTGCGAGTGTGTAAATAATATATCCTAATATAAATAAAAAAATAAATTAGTTTTATCTCATCTATATTGCTAATTCAAAAAACTGATATCGTCGTGCGGTGTAGCAGCCTCCTTGTTAAAGGTATGACGAGTGAATCAGATTGGAGATGAGAGATATACTCGCTGTATGTGAAATTTAAAGCTATTTTTTAATTCGAAATATTATCCTATCCATATACCACTTCTCAAGATAAACAAATAGTACGTAGTCAAATTATCAACAACATAGCACTAACTTTACCAACTACTCCACGTCTCGACTCGCTGATTGAAATTGTGCATATATATATTCCGTATATTTAAAATCCGTATGTGTTAAAGTGTTTCAGTACGCCGAATTCACATAAATAGTCAAACATAAATGAGAATTTATCGTGTAATCCATATTTTTCTTCTTATCGTTTGTGCGCGGTATCACGCTACATTCATCCTACGATTGCGATGCGCTAAAAGATTGAAAAGCCAAAAACAAACCCGAAATCAAGTCTCATCATATCTTTATAGACTACATAAATGGTATCACGTTTCCAACATCAATATTGGCCTCAAAGAAATATGAGATAACCGGCAAAATCAATTGACTCACCTATTAACAGATTTAAGTACGTACACATATCTACATTCAACTCGATTGGTGATGGAATATTGTTCCACGTGAGTGTTATCACATTTCCTAATATTCCGTGTAGACAAAATGAGAGAGACTAATAGTCATCTATTCTCCTCTCGAAAGTAACCAGATTCTTCGTCCTTGTTTGGGCGGGCCCTAACACGAGTTTAAGTATTTGATCTGTTGTGCTTACCTGACCAACAAACTGATTGCGCTAGAGAGCCACGCACATTATCCTATCTATCCCATATCATACTCGAGATTCCGACACCTAGTTTCATTCCAGCGAGCGTATACTTTCGCACCTTATACTATCGTCATGTATCACAGACAATAACGTTATTAGTGATCTACTACTACCTAAATCAACCACTCATCCTATATTGACCTAAGCCATATAGTACGGATACAGATGTGAGTTACCACTGGTTACTAGAATAATTACTAGAGAAATATAATCTATACCTACTATACGAATAATATATACTATAGATGTCCACATAATTTTTTGTAACTTATACCCATAGAATTATTTCTCAATATAATCGTAGTGTTAGTGATAATGATTTATTAACCAGATGTTTTATGAAGTGGCGCTTTTATTAATAATGTTATTTCTGAGTGATAACTTACCTAAGTATTTTAAATATTTTCGTTGTGCAATTATATTTACACTAATCTCATATGTGAGTAGATATAATTTTTGTTAATACTATATATATTATAAGATAAATAAATTAAAAAACGTATTACGTATAATGTAATTGTATACATATTTAAAAACATAAATTTTGGATATATATTATTAATTAATGAGAAATAACTATATATATTCAAAATTATAATAAAGTTTGAGATAAATCAAAAATATTTACCTAAATCTTAATTTTTACAATAATTCAATAGTATTATAATATCAAATTAATCGAAATTATCATTTTATAAGGACTGCAAAATAAAGTGTTAGGTATTACGAGTTAAAGGTGAGTATAATACCCGGCAAATATTTATTAACCCATGATTTACCTTAAGTTAACTCACGGATAACTCCACGATAACTCTATACCTCCTCACCTCTCTCCACTCACTCTATATTACACCCCTTAGTCGTAACCACCATCCACACATAATCGCAACCCTTTAGATCATTTCACACCTCACCTCACATATACCCTCACTTATGTCAACTAATAAAACCTTAAAATAATAATACAGTTTAAATCAGGTTACAGAACACTATACTAATTATCTATAAATACAATATATATTAATTAATATATATTAATATAATATATATAAATATATAATATTAAATAATATATATATATATATTATATTAATAAATTTTAATAATAATATAGTATATAATAAATAATATACTGTAATTAAGAATAATAATATATATAATTATACTAAATTATATATATATATTAAAAAAAATATATTATAATATATAATAATTAAGTATATAATAATAATAAATTTAGTTATTATATATTATTTATATATAATAAATTATATATATATAATATAATATAGATATGTTTATACATGGATAATAGAGTATATTGATATCAAGATTGTTATACAACTTATAATATATATTATTTTATATATTATTAATATATAAAAATATATAATAAAGGTATATATACTAAAATATTATAATATTATAATATATATATTTATTATAAATTATATTATTACATAAAAAGTAGTATATAAGGATAAAATAGTGGGGGCCATTTTCCCTTTTTCGACTTTACGTACATATATCTTTATCTATATACTTATAAAGAAATATTCATTTTATAAAAAGATATTATTATTCCCCAGTGTAAATGTAGTATACATATAAACCTTACCAATAATATTTTACTATATGTTTAGGGGGAATTAATAAATCGACAAGAAAGGTATTACAGATATATATATAGATTATTAATTAATTAATAAATATAAATATATATTAATAAATTATTTACTCACAAATATATAATATTAATATATGTATTAATTATATTTATAGTATAATATATAAAATATATATATATATTATTAAATATATATATATATATATATAATAGTAATATTTATATTATGCTATATAATATACTAACAATTAAATATAATAATCAATAAAGATTTTATAATATTGTAAAAAAGTTATATTAAATTAAAAATTAATTTTACAATTTTCTTTTATATTTTAAAGGTAAAATTTCATTAAAGAAAATTTCCGGTTCACGCTTCGGAAATTACGTGAGGGCCGGAAATTTTTTTTATGGATTTCCAGGTCATAATATACACGGTTCCGGCTCAGATAACTACCGATAAATAATTTTCAGATTTACCGAGAGACTATACCACCCTAAATAAATATATATATATATATATAATTAATATATATAATATATATATTAAGTATTATAACTAATATAATAACTTAAATAATAGAAATATATATTAAATCTAAATTCCTCATATAATAAATATACTTAAAATAATAACTAAACATACATATATAATAAAATTATATTTCCTTATAATTTAAATAGTAAGTAGATTTATCCCACTAATAATCTATATATAATAAATAATATATAGGTAGATATTAAGAAGGATACTTTGTAAGGTTGGTAGTAATATCATATATCATAATATATATGAATAATAAAACTATTATTCATCAGCTACTCCCTCCGTAATGATCATTAATACAATATAACTAACTAATATTAAATCCTATAGGTGGATGAGATCCAGCTTAAGCATTATTAAGTTATACAAAATAACTATATATCACTGTATTGATATTCACAAATTACTAATCCCGATATAAAAATAAAATAAACTAGTTTAAATATCACTAAAGCTTGAGTATACTTAATATAACTTTAACATTATATACTTAATATTAATATTATTTGAGGATATTTAACAAATTAAACCTTCAAGGTAGATTTTAATTTCCTAGATTATAATTATACATATAAATTATTTGGTAATTAGTAATAATAACTAAAGAAAATAATAAGTATAGTTTATTTTATTAGAATATACTAACAAAGAGTATAAACTGATTTTATCACGTATATATTAGATAATAATATCTAGTAAATAACTACCTAATTTATATATATATAATAAATTAAAATAGTAAATAGTTAAGCATTAGCGTTAATAATACTTAGATATTAAATAATAAATAAGTAAATAAATTATTATATTATTATACATAAACGTTGATATACTAAACTCAATATATACTTAAATTAAGATATATTTAATTAAATAATTAATATATTAAATCGAATAAGAACTACAGTTAATATAAATTATAAATATGAAATATATATAATAATTATATTATTAAAATAAGGATATTTTAAATATCAAAAAATAAAATTAGTTATATTTATAATTTCGTTAGGTGTTTGTGAGTTATATATTATCAATTATGATAAGAAGATCAGAATCTTATGAGATGAATCTTTTGAATGAGCATCCTATATGATAAATATTATGGATATAGTAAAATTGGTATATATATAAGGCCAAGTATAAAATGGTATTTTGATGCCTATATACACACAAATAGAGATATGAGAATTTAGTGAAGCATAAGCTAATACTTAGATTTATGCTACATACTAAGATGAAGTGTGGATTAAAATAGAGTACATACTATAGGTAATATAATAATTATAAAATTAAAAATGATGTTCATGTAGTATACTACTTAATAATATATCATATACGGTAAACCAACTAAATATTACATTTTATATATACAATTATAAATAATTTATACAAATAACACAGAATGTAATATATTATAAGATAATATATATGTATAAAAAGAATATATACCTAAGATACTATTCTTAAAACTACCAATTGCTGTTACGTACACCAGAGTCACTAAAATTTGAAGATGATAATTTTAATGAGAGAGTGAAATGAGGGAAACTCTCTGTCTATGAAAAGAGTGAATAAAGAGTTACAAATCGGAAGCTATTATCTTATATATATAAAGGAGACATATTAAAAAATAATAAATTTAACTAATAAAGATACTAATGAGATTTTATAAACGAATTGTCCTGCGAGAACCTTGCTATTTTAATAAGTGGAAGTCTAAAACGTAAGACTTTACAGGTGATGTTGTGAAAATTTTGCTATGACATCCAGTTACAAATCGAGTTGATACACTAATTATATTTAGCTATTATTACAACAATATATGTATTATTTATTTATACTTATGTTACAGTTAATAATATATTATAATAACTATAACTTTCGTCAACCAAATATTGAAGACCTTAAAAATCAGAATAATCGTCTGGTAGTATAAGTTATTTATAATCGAAAAAGAAAGATATTGCATAAGTCAATACGATATCAGTAAAAAAGATATAATTGATACTTAGCGAGCTTTATATGGATTGTTCTTCAATTTAATTATGCGAGTGTAATTTATTTTATCTAAAACAGTGTATCTATCTTTCATATGTTAAGCGACTATATTATACATAAATGTAATTTTGATAGTGAGAATATAAAATTAAAAAAGAAACCTAGAGTTTCATGTTTGAGTAATCACTCCCTAAGTTGTTGACGAACAGGCGTAAATGAGTTTGAAGGAATGTTGCTTGTGACCTTGTGAAACTAAGTGATACCATGGGGGTGATACAATCACTACTTTGGTTATTTTTATCAATTGGTTTGAAATCATATGAGTGTTTACAGGAATGAAGGGTATGAGACACCAAGATAGAGGAAGTATGGATATGTCTAAATGAAGTACATTAGACATATTCAGCTGATATCATTATAAACATTTAACCCAGCATCTAATATAAAGAACAAAATTACCAACACTGCTCTACCGTAGCTCCACACTAACCCAAAACTACTCGATATCATCCATCTGAACATTCGCAGGACATAACTCTAAAACACTCGTTATGCCAGAGACTCATTTATATGAGTCAATGAAACAGAGATTCTAGACTGTCTTGCCCGTAAACACTCCACAACTACCAAAAGCGAGCTTCGGAAAAACTACCGACTCAGTAAATTCCACAAGTTAAAACTGGCCAGAATCTACAAGACTACCTGACTACCCAGACTTAGACTCCAGACGTCCTACCCAGATTACTTTCGACTCCTCACTTAGCAGTCTTAAGACATTACATCATTCACTGCGCCCACTTACACCAGAACTCTCAGGACTTAAATCCAAATCACTTATTGAATTGCGTACCAGAATCGCAGAACTCGCAAGTACATAACGATACTACTGCTGACTCCAAGAATGCCCGTCCGATAGGACTACCAAATACTCGTAGTGACTGCTCCAACTGCCCGAGGTGGTACTACCCATACTCTTCTTATCTCGGACCGATTTACCAAAACTCGCACTTCTGCGACTACTAGACTACCCCGCACTCGATCGCCGGAGAGAGTGCACAGACTACCAGACTACCCAGAACGATTCCGCGTGCCCTACAGCACAGGAAAAAGAGTGGAAAATAACTCTAATGAGCGTTCATACTACTACAACAAAGCGTAACATATACACCCTGCAAGAACTCCCGACTCGACAGCAGACCTGCCAGATTTCTATAAGCAAAACACGGGCCTTCCGACGTAGCACGAAGAACTCCGAAGTAGCGTACCTCAACAACACTGAGATGCAGTCACAATCCCCGTAGCTGGCTAATACGTCGGACGTGGTTGCCGACTTGCGCGAACTCCAGGTGGCTAACAAACACTCTACTGTGCCAGTGACTGACTGAATTGGTACATCAACTCCCCCACATTCCTTGACTTCGGCTGAAAACACGCGCCGGTTCTGACCATGAACAGCTCCCGTAACCAATACTATTGAGAGTGGATATGCGATTTCTTAATCCCATCTTATAAGTGAGAAATTCGTCGGCCGGTCCAAGTGAGGTGATCATGGTAGGGTGCTGAGAAATTGTCAATTCTGTTACTGAGCGTTACAGTTAGTATTAACCTCAAAACTCACACTTTTTAGTTTTATCCAATGTATATTCGACTAAGGCTGAGATATGACAGTTGTATAGTAACTATGGGCCACCTCATCACCACTTTGTCGACTTGAATCTTAGTAACATAGTACATAATTCATATCACTGAACTAGAAGACTTCACCCATCTTCTCTACATTTGGTTTTCCGAGCACCTCCCTTAACTACCCTTTATGTTTAGCCACTCGCAGTATTTACTGAGAGGACACAATAGATAAATGAATATTACGAAGAGTGTTTCAAAGAGGACAAGCTTAAGAAAGAGTAAACATTTTTTATATTATTTTATAGTGAATATTAGAGTTAAAACTGTCACATGTGACTAATAGTTTTAAAGAAAGAAATCAATAAAAACGAATGAATTTTATCCATTGATTAAATTCAGTGGTGTCGTCTACATCACAATCTTCAAAAAATCGCATTAAACCATCTAAATACTAATCAGATTTAAAAATATATATTATTCTCCTGATAATAATCTTATGAATAGAGATATGCAATATTTGTATAAAAAATGAGTTAGCGTGAGAATAAGGCCATTTTAATATTAAACACATGTTATTAAATAATTTTTCTAATAGCATTATATCACTTCATGAAGAAAATGAGCCCTTAACGAAACTCGACAAAACTCGATATATGATGATCCGTTGTGCACGAGCTCCTGAGGGGGGGGAAGAGGTTGTGTCTGTCATGATTTTGCGTTCTGTAAACCAATTGTGCTCAACAATATCAGGCTGACTATAATAAACGTATAATATAAAGAACTAATGAGAGTTAATTTCTGAAAAGAGATGAGGGTAGACGTATTCGCACCACACCCCTATACTACCAAAGTCAATTTATTAGTAATAAAGGGTGAAAGAGCCGACAACGTCCAGGTCAATGATAATGCGAAATAATTAATAATAAATAATAATAATAATAATAATAATTTAATAATTATGTAAATACAATAATATGAATAAAAAAATATTTTAATTATGGTTAGAAAACATATATATAATCAAATACCTTATTAATTTAAATAGCAATATCTGAACAAAAATGTTTTACTATTCTGAAGAGAGATGAATATCCTATATGAAAAAAATGCCGCAGTGGTGAGCGAGACAGAGCCAAAAGAATAAAACAAAAAGCAAATATTAAGGAAGTCAAGAAATGTTCTGGTTTGTAATAAAAAAAAGTGTTTCATTTCCCAAGGGAAAAATTAAGAAGAGTAGAAAAATTATACACTTTAACCCCTCACTTAATTTTTTTTTTCAATTTACATTACTAAAAATTATTTATCTCTTTTTTATTATTTAATGTGAGATTAGAGGGTTGTGGAGAGTTTGAACTCACAGTTGTGAAACTTGCTTGTTGATTCTTATTCACTATTATATTAATTTTTAATACCTTTTTACGCGTCACAGGAATTTCTGGATCTAATTCAACGCCATCTTAAAACTAGATTCAATTACAAACATATATCTAATAAACAGAATCAAACAGGAACAAAACAGTGCGAGAACCACCACACATACACACACATACACACACAACACACACATAATATATATAAATATATATATGTTAATATGTATATATATTAATACATTATATTTTCTATGAACATTTTAATGATTTTAAAAATAAATATAGATTTATTTTATATTATTTATTATAATAATTCTTACTAAGTGCATATAATTATGGCAATAATATGATATATAATAACTTAATAACTAATATCCCGAATATATATTTTGACCTCATATAAGAGAATACAATAAAAATTAATATTAAAATAAATAAATAAAATAATATATTATGAGTCAATCTTTCTTCTATTCACAATCGAATAGAAATGCATATTTCAATAGTTATAAAAGCACAATGTAAAACTATAAAAACCTATTAATTAACACTCTACAGTAGAAGAATTATATATATATACATTATTTTGAATTACCGATAGTATCATTCGAGCAAAGTAATTAATTCATTCGAGCAAAACTTATAAAAAAAGATATTCCTCGGTACTCAATATATTTTTATTTATGGTATCCCAAAACAGCCTTAAATTGTTAAATTTAGTTGGACAAAGTCTTAAGAATACTGTCACAAGTTAATATCGCGCCCGGTGAGATTAGAATCCTGTCTTGTAACTCTACCTTTGCTTATAGTGCTTTTGTGTGTTCAAGTATGAGAAACTTAAAACTTAATAATAATTTAGTTTCTTTGCGTCATAATAAACATTCTAAATAAAGAACATATCCTTAAAGCTAGCTGACCAACCCACAAAGAATGGCCACTCCCCTGAGAACCAGCTTTAGAAAAGCACAAGCATTTGCCATTCTAGAAAATACCTATTATTTTATTATATATTATGACGCTCCATTAAAAAAACTCGATTGAGTGTTTTCTAGTTTTTAAGTACTCTCGTCTTTGTATGGGGATTCGAGAACCGGAAAAAAACATCGAAGCACAAGTACAGGGGGACGAGATCAAGCTCGCGAACGCTCTCCGTCCCCCGTTAAATCCCGCCGAGAGGCCAAAACCCCGACTCCCTTTATAGCTTTAATTTTTTACCCGTAGGTTATTCATTTAGTAATAAAAGAAAAAAAATCAACATTTAGCAACTTTGCGCGCTCCCTCCGACTAATACAGCTTCTTCGTATTCTCAAAAAATTGTAAATTTTGCAAACATTTTTTAAACAATTTTAATTTTATTAAAAAGTTTATTTTTTTTATTTTTTTTTTTTTTTAATTTCAGGGGTAAAAAGGTCTCTGATTAATAAAATGAATTTATTTTCGTTTTAGCTGTTAATAGTTTGTAGCTTACATGCCTCGCACTTTTCGGGACGAGGCTGGCACAACACTTAGATATATGCCAATGGTGACTATCTTTCAGCAAAAATTATAAATAAACCCTACTAGTAAATGAGATGTGAAAAAGAGATTTAGGTAATATTATTTATTAATATAGGTATAACCATAATTATTAATATATAATATAATATAAGTTAATTAAAATATATATAGGCCTATAATATACTATAATATATTTAATAGTACATTGACTAATCTTCAAATCCATTTACCAAAAGTAGATTATTAATCAACCAATAGGATACTATACTCATCGAATATAAAATAAAATAAATAAATAAACTGTAAATGAAAAAATAAACTCTTTGGTCTTTAATGAACTAAAAATAGTAATATAAAAATTACATATAATATTCTAATAATATCTCTAGGTGTTATCATATACTTAAAAATAACTTTTATATTGAGTGAAATATTTATTAGGTAATTATTCGCACTTATAGTAACTTATATACCATCATGATATAACCAAAAATGATGTATTAGCAATATATTATTTTATCATATATATCTATATATATAGCATTGATATGCATTAATATAAACAGCAGTCTTGTTTCTAATATATATTTTTTTAGGTGTTAAAATATATATATATATATATATATATATATATATATTAATAAATATCTAGTTAAATTACATATTTATATAATCTTATGAGTCATAGCCTTAATTTTTATAACTCATATAAGTATTACTAATACATTATACTAATTTATATTGAAAATTATTTAACTTTAAAGATAAATTTAAAATTCTCTATCGTACATTGCAAATAGAATGAATTATTTTTTTGTAAAATAAAGTAAAGTCTGTAAATTCGATTACATAGTAATCATGGCGTTTCAAATCTTAAAACGAACTTTTAAACTAGTCATATTTTTATAGCATGATCTCACCCCGCATACACAATTACTGCTTGAAGAGTTTATAGTAGACATATTTATAATTCTAAAAAAGATAATAAAATATAACATTGTGTACACATTTATGATATATTAGTCTTATATTTATATATATTTATTATAATTTTTGTATAATATATATATATATATATAAATATATATATATTAATTTTATATATTACATTAAAAATAAGAAATAAAAAAAATTAAAAAAAATAGTTATATCATTTATACATTAATAGTCACTTATAGTAGGTAATATATAAACCACATATAGGATACACCACTGTAAAATATTCAACCTTACAACGAGGCATTTCAAACTCGACTGAGGAACGTAGTAGAGATAGAATGCTTTTTTACTTACATAAATGAATTTATGAATTATTATTTAGTATATATTATATATTATAAGTGTGTCGATCTTAATTACTTATATCTTGTGTAGTATCTATAATTAAAGATACTATATTATCATAGGTATTTAATTAATATAAAAACATTCCTTATCTCAAATAATTCTTGGTATAAAAATAGTTTATTAGTAATTACGTGTGGTAATAACATATATTCTTTTAGTGTTAAGTGAATTTAATTAGATATTTATTTTATTTCTTTCTGTTTATCTAGACTTTTTATTTGATCACATAATACTTTCAACAAATCTACCTGTATCTCATTTATATATATAATGGGCAGACTGCAGTTTGTTGTTCAACAATATTATTATTTTGATATAAAGTTTATATTAGTACTATTTATTATAATGAATATATATCATTTACTAATATGTAAGATTATATCTTATATAAATGACATTGTATGCACTGTTCTTTTGAGATAATAATCAGACTATTTACTTGATTTCATTTAGATTTCATCCATATAATAATATTATTTGACTTATTTACAGAATAAACCCTATATCATCCTATATATTCATACTACTGTCTAGTATTTACCAATATATGAGCCCTAGATAAATAATATGTGTATATGCCGCTAAATATTAAGTAATAGAATTAAAGATAAAGCCCAATACCCACAGAGAGCCGATTTTCCACGAGACATGTAATCGACAAGCTTTACTTTGAATTCAGAAACAATAATGTGCACCGAGTGAATTATAAACCATTACTTAATATATATATTAATTATATAAGAAGAATATTAATAAAACTATTCATAAGTGTGATCTACTTAATAGTGATTAATAATAAGTAGATACAAGCACCAATCAAAAATACTTTTGTAATTATAATTTATTTAAATCATAGAGGTGTATTATAGAGTAATATATGAGTACTTCACTTAGCCAAATATATAAGTATATGTGAATAAGTATTGTGCTTTATATGCATTATACATCAACTGCACAACTAATTAGTAAAAATCATGTAGTAATAATATCTAGTATTTATATAAATTATTATATAGTATATAGCCATTATGATAGCAAGATGCCCTCATTATAGTAGCTCAAATATAAATTACTAAAAAATCTTGTTATATTTCATGTCTTTAGTATAGGAATGCGAACAACTAAATGAGGTGAAATAAAAATATATATATATATATAATATAATATAGCTATATATGAGATCTCTAAATGTATAATTAGAGTATAAGCTCAAATATTGTAAACCAGCTATTGTATACTCTCATATATATAGATAAGTAGACAAATCTTATATTAGCTAATATATTATTCATATTATATATATTTAATGAGTGTCAATTTTATATATTATATATACGAGTTTGCGAGTCTGGCATTCTAATAATGTAATTCGCACTACATTAGTATTCAATATCCATTATAATGATATGTACATAATAATATAATTAGTTGTAGTATAGTATATTATTATGGGTATATATATGTATTAGCCTTTACTTCGTATTTCTTTTATTGAGATTATAATAAAATATTACTTTACCATTATAATTTATTAAATAAAGTACGAGTACTATTGTTAAATCTCACTATATAATATAATACTGAGTTATATATATAATAACTATATATATATATCATAAATAAAATATGATGATATAACAGAATAATTAGATAACCCCTATAATATATGGATTCATATTTGTTACGTCACAACCACTGGTCGTTATTAGTTAATTTTTTTTGTATATGCAGTCATTTTATATCTTAAGAAACTGTGGATATATTAATTATAATACCTGTCTTTATAATCTACACTATATATAAATATAAATATCCAAATATAACCTTTCACTACTTATTACCAAATTTCAAATAAAAAAAATAATACACATATACATACAATGTATATTTTACAAATACGTATATAAATAAACATCTCATAAAGATAAAATAAGATAAAACATTTATACCAAGTATATATTATAAAAAGTCATCAAATATAATACATATTATACTCGAAGCATATATATATCCTATATATAATATATAATACTTTATATACCGATATAATCAATATCATCCTTCACACAATCGGAATAATAAGTAAAAGGATGATTTGGAATACATAAACCTTATATCAATATATATATAACAAACTAAAATAGTCAAATATTTATTTAATGGATAATAACTGTAGCTTCATTTTATTTGAATTTAGCCCATAATATATTTTTAAAATATTAACACTTAAAAATAACAAGCATATATATGTAATTAAACAGTTCTAATATAGTGAACCCACTATAATATTAATTGGAATTATCAAGTCAAACTCTAATCTAATCTTACCTCATCCATTACTCAATTCAAGCTATAACTTCACCATAACAATTTATTTATTATCTACACATCACCACTTTCCAACAAATTATAGAAGGTGAGTTTAGTCATAGTTACCAATAAACGTGTGTCAGTTAACAGGCAATCACAACGAAATTTATATTAATAATTATAATATTACAAATAAAATATTGTAACGAGATTACACACCACCTAAATATTCTCCTGCAATAATTTTTCTTCGTATTACCTATGAGGAATCAATTATTATATGTCACTCAACTATATAGGAATTATAAAATACTATATTACCTTTTAGTACTATTTAGCCCGTGAGATAAAAAATATGTCATATAGATATAACATCTAACACATACTTCAGCACAACACACAACATATAACACACAACATACACATACACAACACACACACACACACACAATACACACACACTCATAACACTTACACCATCTCCAATAGTACCTACACCCACCTAACACATAGACTACACCTTAATCCAACATTAGATATTACACCCAGCCTAACACTAATACACACCCAGCCTCCCCCTAACCCAGAAGTCCATATACACCTTACAACTATGGACTTCCACCTACCAAGCCTTGTACACCTAACACCTATCAACTCACTTAATGCTCATCCACCCAGTCACCTTTCACCGAGCCTTACTACCTACCACCTAAGCCATATACACCCTAGCTATTATATATCCTATACATATTCTGTTTACCGACTCCGTCTATTATTTCACACTTCGTTTTTTG
>JABUQX010061987.1:0-2500 GCA_015478945.1 Trachelipus rathkii
TCTCTCTCTCTGCTCTCTCTCTCCTCTCTCTCTCTCTCCCTCCTCTCTTCATCTCTCTCTTTCTCTCTCCTCCTCATCTCTCTCCCCTTCCTCTCATCATATCCCTCCTCTCTCTCTCTCTCTCTCTCCTCTCTCTCTCTCACTTCAAGTTCTCCTTCTGCGCTCACCTCAGAAATTTGTGTTAGGCTTGGAATTGGCTGAGTTTTTCCATTATTATAATATTTCGTGTCGCAGATGCTGAGTCGTCGACTTTCATACGAGAGGACGCTGCTTCAAATCCTCCTGCCTTAGCAGTTGAGTTTTATCAACCAGGCAAAATTAAAACTCGACTGCCGAACATGTTGGTGCGCTGGTTTGGATAGCAGGCCTTAAATTTCGATTTCCTATGTCACCCCCGTGTTACCCTCTTAATAGGGGATAAAGCACGTTAAAGGGTAGTTTTTTTCATTATTATAATATTTTTTTTATTATTTGATTATTCTGCCCCTAATTAAAAAGGGCTCTGTCCGTGTAAAAAAAAATAATAGGATTCATTGTGATTGTGGGAGAAAATGAGAATAGTAAGAAGATGAAGTATGCGTGTAAACAATATAGGGATGGTACGAAGTGAAATGCAATTAGTTGATTTTGTGTTGGTAAAAGAGGACATGTGTTGAAGTATGTGATGTATGTTAAATCAGCAGGGGAATTGAGGATTGGAATATCATATTATTATGTTGATTTATCTATCATTAGTTTAGTGGAGCATGGGGGAAAAGGAATGGGATAAGGATTAAGAAGTGGGGGATAATTTAGAGTGAGAGGTTAAGTGTACAAGGTTATAAGGAAAAGTATGTGAGATCCGCAAATAATTCAGTTATAATTGAGTAAGTGAAGCTGACAAAACTGAAGTAAAGAAGTAAAGAAGTAAAGAAGTAAAGAAGTAAAGAAGTAAAGAAGTGAAGAATTAAAGAAGTAAATAGAGACTGAAGAATGTTAAGATTTCTATATTTCTTGTATAGTGACATTTTCTATATATATATATATAAATGGTGGTAAAAAAAAAGATAATAGCGTAGGTTTTCGTTATTGAGGATAATAAAATATATTGTGTAGATCATATAGTGAATATAATATATCAAATAATTTAAACGTTGTCACTTTATATGATAAATAATAAATTAAGGGGTGATGTGTAGAAATATAGGAATAACAATATTATATAATAAGTATATTAGCAATATATACTTATTATGAGTGAGTGGAAAAAGTAACAAATACAAGTGATAAGTAGGACTCTCATTTGTACGGTGACTATATCATATATATAGGAATAGGTCTATAACTATGTGTGTGGTGTGAATAGTAATATAAGTCACCAAAAGTTAAGTTATATAATCATTGCATAAGTGATATATAATATATTGGTAAGTAGGTCTAGATTTCAGTAATATACGTCGTACGTGACTTGATGTCAAATCAAATGCGTATAGTATCGATAATGTGGATGAAGTATAGCATCATTGAAATCTTCGCATAACGAAAGAAATTAAGTAATTGATGGAAATTGTAGAAGGGTTGCAGGTATGGATTTTAATGCAATAAATATGTGATTATTTAATTTTATATATTACTTTAGTTATTTATTGTTATATCTATATTATATATATATTATATTCATAATGTGTATAAATATTACTTTATTAATAGTGAGTGAGTTTGTATTTAATAATGAGTAGTAAAATATGGTATAATTATATTATATATGTTATTTATATATATATAAAGGTATTAATCTCAGTGAGATATATATGATATTGATATAAGTAGTAGTGGTGTAGTTATAAGGTGTATAGTGTCGTAACATCTTAGTAATGTAGTGTATTAGAACTAAGGATATATGGTAATATTATATATATATATAATAGGTAACTAATAGCGTATATTATATACTATATATGTGGTAATAGTAATTTATATAAAGCTGCAGGGGGTATTGAGACAGTAAATACTGTCTAATAATTTTTAATATAAGGTAAGATAGTTATAATGGTTAATCGTAGGCATTATAAGGAATATATGTAGGTTTATTAATGGTGAGAGTATCCGGTGTGCTATATTTAAAGATAGCTTAGGCTCTTCCGACTATTCAGAACATCTTATGTTTTTCATGGAGCAACTATATATGAAATTTCGGTTGTTTATTGTCATTACACCTGATTCATTTGTCAGACGGAGTTTTGAACGTGTGTCTCTCGGTCCGCCTTTACCTTTATGCTTCCCCCGTTTTTTACTTGTGATCTGGTGAGAGCATACTTTTATGACTCCGACATCACCTGCCAGGTTACTTTCCTGAGTTATTGGTGTAATACATAATACTACGCACACACTATGAGATCCTATCACTATATGCTTATTTATCATATTATAATATATGGTGGGAACACGGACTAGAATTCTAGTTGCTATTATTATAATTTTTATATATATATATACCTAATATATATATATTTAGTATATA
>JABUQX010061987.1:17500-23824 GCA_015478945.1 Trachelipus rathkii
ATTGTTATTTTTTTATTTTTAATAAATATATTTCAAACTGAAACATGTTGGAATCGGTAAGATCCTTTAAGCAAGGTAAAAAGGAAATGTTTTCTTTACTTGTGATTGTCGGGGTAATTCTTATCTCTATATGACCTCGTAATGTGATTGGTCGAGAATTTTTTATCGTTTTTGAAAATTAACTTTGTTCTTTAAACTTGTATTCGAGCAGGTGTGTGTTTTATTATTTTTTAGACCCAAACTCATTTTAAAATCATAGTCATTTTTAGCTGTTAATCGGTGCACAAGTTATCTGATTTGTATTAAAAGTGTTTTATTTTTACTAAGTGTATATCATATTTATAATAAATACTTACATTTAGGAATAAATATTATTTCCCTAGAATAGATAATAATTAATTCACTAGTTCAGTAGCTTAACCACCAGGGCTTGCAGCATGAGCCCCCCACCGCAAAAGGGCAGCCAACCCGCAACCCGCTTGGTGCGTCAGCCGCCTCACCGGCCTCGTGATCTCGGGCACCCGCCAGGCGCAATATTTTTCCGCGTTCCCGCCTACGGCACGGGCCCGCAGGCGCAGGTGCGTCCCGCCGCTTCCCCGCCCGCCGCGTGCGCCCGCAGGCGCAATTTCCCGCGCGAAATTCATTATTTAGACCTCCACATAACACACACACGCACCATCCACACACACCCACACACACCACACCGCACACCACACACACACCCACTCACTTACACATATAACGTAAAATTTTTATCGAAACATTTTATTTTTTTATTTTATTTTATACTTAGTGTTATTTAATTCATGCCTATTGTTTTATTATTTAGAACAACACCTACACAACACCACGCACACATACACCACACAGCACACCCCACACACAGCAGCACACACCTCCAGCGCACACTCAACTTACACATATAGCGTATATGGGTATTCAATAATTCATCACCGATGGACCCCTATACTTAGTGTTATTTACATTGAATCCTATTATTATTCTTAATTTTAAGAAGCACCATGCAGAAGGGCCACACTCAAACACGCAGGACTACACCCCTCCCCCCATAATACAGCACTAGCACATACGCACTGACCCCTCAATATCTCTCTCCCTAGAACTTTGTTGCATGCACTCATTTTGCAGCCGACAACTCTTCGGACCTGAACTTTGATGCCTCAACTTTGATATCTCGCTTTTGATGCCTCAACTTTGATACCTCAGCTTTGTGCCTCCGCTATATGATCGCCATCAACTTTTAATAACTTAGCTTTGGTACCTCTGCTTTAGTGGTTCATCTTTGATGACTCATCTTTGATGGCTCATCTTTGATACCCTATATTGATGATTCAGATTATATAGCAGTTTCACTCTACCATAATGACCCTTACACTTTACACTATACCACACTAAACTATATCTCCTTATCACACATACGCACATACACATAGACACTTACGTTCACCCATAGACACTTACACTCCGCGCACCACAATATATATATTAATATATATATATATCTATATATATATATATATATTATATATTATATATATAGTATATTATATATATATATAATATATATACATATATTATATTATTATATACTATATATATATTATATATATATATATACTATATATATTTCTTCGCCGCGGGAATATTGCGCCATAGCGGGCCGCACGCGGCGGGCGGGGCACGCAGGAGAATATTGGCGCCTGGCGGCGCACGCGGCGGGCGGAACGCGGAAATATTTGCGCCTGCGGGCGACGCGGCGGGCGGGGACGCCGGCTGGACGCCCCAGCGGGTGCGGGTTGGCTGCCTTCTTTACGGGTGGGGCTCATGCTGAGCCTGGTGGTTAGCTTATGAACTAGTGGATTAATTATTATCTATTCTAGTGAAATTAATAATTATTCCTCAATGTAAGTAATTATTATAAATATGATATACACTTAGTAAAATAAAACACTTTTAATACAAATCAGATAACTTGTGCACCGCTTAACAGCTAAAATGACTATGATTTTAAAATGAGTTTTGGTCTAAAAGATAATAAAACACACACCTGCTCAAATACAAGTTTTAAAGAACAAAGTTAAAACCAAAAAGAGATAAAATAATTCTCGACCAATCACATACGAGGTCATATACCGAGATAACAGGATTACCCGACAATCACAACGTTAAGGAAACATTTCCTTTTTACTGCTTAATGGATTCTTACCGATCCCAACATGTTTCAGTTGAAATTATTTATAAAAATAATAATAACATTGATTCTTGTCTATACGGGAATTACCTTTTGACCTTGGATTAGTTAAATTAGCCCGTCTATAAAAAGGCTTATCCTAAATTTAGGTAATTTAGCTAACGTAGTTTATTGGCACCACATTTTACAGAACAAAGGTCCAGTTTGAATATATTTTGACCTTTTGGAATTAGGCTTAAATGCGCCCGGGTTTAAAAAAGCGATTATCCTAATTTAGACGCTAAAGTCGTTTATCTCACCACATTTTAAGCAGAGAGAGGTCAGTTTTCGTATCTGTAAGGAGTGCGGGATGTTGTGTTTTCTCGTGATGGTGTCATGTACATCAGATAATAATAATAATATAAAGAAAACCCCTAATTATTTAAAAAAACTTTGAAATATTTAGTTAACATCGAGTGAATAATATAAATGTAAGTGAATAATTGTTATTTTTAAATAAAAACTTAGAATGATTTTAATAAAATACATGTTATGTTAGCAGAGAAGAACTTATTTTGTTATTTTATACTTATTACATGGTTAAAGATGATGTAAAGCAGTAAAGTTCAATAGAACAAAAACGTGGCCTATAGCTTGATGTAGAGGGGGTGCTAAGGGGCTGTCCTTACAACTGATTTATCACTGATTTACTGCTTTAAGGTACGTAAAATCTAATGTTTTTTAATAAAATTCATTAAAATTTTAGTAAAAAGTATTTAACAACTTGATAGTTTATATAAATTATCAACAAAAAGTATTAACAGTTAATAATAAATCTTTGTTCAAAGATAATGATTGATTTATTACAGAAGTTTTTAAGAAACTTTGAAATATTTTAGTTATATTTGAATGAGTAATATAAATGTACGTGTTTAATTAAAACATAAAATGTTTTAATAAATTATACGTTATATGTGTAAGTGAGTGTGCGTGTGTGTGTGTAAATCTGTGTGCAAGTGTAAGTAAATCTGTGTGTAAGTAAATCTGTGTGTGAGTGTAAAGTTAAATCTCGTGTGAGTTTGTAGTACTCTGTGTGAGTGTAAGCTAAAATCTGTGTTGGGAGTGTAGTGGTTAAATGTAGTGTCTATGGACAAATGTAAGTGTCATAGTGAATGTGTGTATAGTATCATAGTGGAATGTGTGTACAAGTGTAAGTGTGTGTGTGTGGTGTGACCCGCATGTGTATAAGTGCTAATGTGTGTCTAGGGTAAATGCTAAGTGTCAATAGTGAATGTGTGTATACAGTGTGATAGTGAATTGTGTGTGTGTGTGTGTGTGTGTTGTGTGTGTGTGTGTGTGTGTGTGTGTGTGTGTGTGTGTGTGTGTGTGTGTGTGTGTGTGTGTGTGTGTATGTGTGTTCTAAATAATAATAACAATAAGCATGAAGTAAATAACACTAAGTGTAATAAAAATAATAAAAATAAAATAATAAAAATAATAAAAATAATAATAAAAATAAATAAAAATAATAATAAAATATAAAAAAAATGTAAACAAAATAAAAAAACTATGTTATAAATATATGATTTAAAGCAGTAAAGCAGAAAGTTAAAACAGTAAAGCAGAAAGTTAAAGCAGTAAAGCAGAAAGTTAAGCAGTAAAACATGAGTTAAAGCAGTAAAACATGAGTTAAAGCAGTAAAGCAGTAAAACAAAAGCATACTAATCCCTTAGGTGTTAGGTAACACCTCTATTGATTTACTGATTTACTCGATTTAAGGTATGTAATGTTAATGAATATGTGCAGTTAAAGCAGTAACACTATGAGTTACAAGCAGTAGTAACTGAGTTAAGCAGTATAAACATGAGTTTAAAGCATGTAAGCCGTAAAAACAAAAGCATACTAATCCCCTGGGTGTTAGGTAACACGCTCTATCTGATTTCTGATTACTGCTTTTAAGGTATTGTAATGTTAATAAACTATGTTGGTTTTTAAAGCAGTAAACATTAAGTTAAAACAGTACACATGAGTTAAAGCAGTAAAATAAAATTAAAGCAGTAAGCAGTAAAACAAAAAGCATACTAATCCCCCTTGGTGTTAGGTAACACCTCTATTGATTTACTGATTTACTGCTTTAAGGTATGTAACGTGTAAATGTTTTTAATAAAATTTCGTACAGTTTTAGTAAAATAAAATGTTTATATATAGGCACTCTGGTTTTTCTCTCTTCTACTTTTCTTCTTACATACAATTTTTTTAAAAATTTATAAATTAAACAGTATTAGTAAAGAAGTATTAAAGTAAAAATAATGTTAATAAATATATGTGTTAAATAATAGGTCTGTAATGAGTTACAGATTTAGGTTCGCGAAAATGTTTTTAATAAAAATGTTTAAGTATGAAATAAAAATGAATGACTCATAGTATATTGGGGCTTCGAGTGTGTGAGGTGTTAAGTGTAAGTGTACCTGTGCGTGTGAGTGTAAGTGTATATGGGCTAGTGTAAGTGTCTATTGCGAGAGTGTAAGTGCTTATAAGTGTTATAAAAATACTAACTCATAGTAGGAAGCATTCTAGCAGCTTGTAATGTACACCATTCGGTTCCTCATACCTTATTACCTATGGGTAGACACCCATATTAGGGCTATTCGGGGCTCAGGTAAGGCTAGAAAAGGCTTGAACAAAGTGCACTTCAGTTTGGCACTATGTGGCACTCACTTGGAACTATGTGGCACTCACTTGGCAGTCATTGGCACTCACCTGGCACTCATTGGCACTCACTTGGCATTCACCTGGCACTCACCTGGCCCTCATCTAATACTCATAGAAAACTAAAGAACATTACTAGATACTTCTTACGGTGACTTGGGAAACCATCAAGGACAATAAATTACTGTGGGTCAAAATTGACCCATGGTATAATGGCAAGGTCAAAGGCGAAATATCATGGTCAAACACGGAAGACGTCAAAAAAGGGCTAAGTCCCTAAAGGAAGGACAAAAAATTACCCTGGGTCAAAATTGACCCATGTATATATATATATATATATATATATAATAATATTATATAATTATTATATATATATATATATATATTATATATATATATATATATAATATATATATTATTATATATATATATAATATATTATACATATATTTATATTATACTGCCTGCTGCTCTCTCTCTCTCTCTCTCTCTCAGTTCTCTCTCTTCTCTCTCTTCTCTCTTCTCTCACTCTCTCTCTCTCACACTCTCTCTCTCCTCACTCTTCTCTCTCGCACGCCTTGTTTGTAGATGCGCATGCGCATATCTGTTTTATTGCTTGACTGTAAAAAGACACGTGTAGACGCTCGATATATTTCGGTAATCGCACTACAATTATTATTATTATTATTATTACTTATTATTTGATTTTATTATTATTATTAATTATTATTATTATTATTTTTATTATTTTTATTATTATTATTATTATTTATTATTATTATTATTTTAATTATTATAAATTATTATTATTCTACTTATTATTATTATTTATAATATTTAAGCCGCGGACTTGCTTTTGTAAACTTGAATATTAAATTTATATTTTAACAATTCGTACCGCTGGACGTGTGGACTAAAGGTCTTAAATTTGCCCTAGTGGTGGGTATTCGTAGCCTTTCGGTGGCTATATATTTTGATTTATGAACGGATAGAACGCGAAACGGTGAGGACCGCATAAAGGCTTCGAGACTGGTAGGAAGTTTAACCCACAGATGGGAGGGACGGTGAAAATTCGTAAGTCGTGAACACGTGGGTGCGGTGGTGTGTGTGGTGTGTAGGAATATATATATATATATATATTATATATATATATATATATTATATATATATAATATTATATATATATATATATTATATATTTATTATATATATTATATATATATATATATAAAAATAGGGTTCTCAAAAAATTAGGGTTCTCAAAAAAATTACAACGTATGAAAGTACACCTTAGCTATTGGCCTTTCTACTTAGCGGTTCTTTGTGCGTGGTTCTTTGCTACGAATGCGACGGACTCCGCGGAACTTGTTAAAAAACGCGACGATGGCTTGGACGATGAATTTGCGATTCATCCCGACGAAAAC
>JABUQX010061988.1:0-25364 GCA_015478945.1 Trachelipus rathkii
TAAGGCCTATTTTTGAATGTTTCCGAAATGTGGCTTATAAGTTTCTTCATTTTATATATACTATTTTAAATAAAAATTCTAGACAATCTAGAGAGTTATGTAAAACTAATTTCTAAGATTTGTGATTTGTAACAGTATCCCCAGTTTGGTACAACCACCTGTGTCATTTTTCAATCTGATGTATTGATATGATAAACTAATCAACCTGTTTAATTATGAATCCTTTATGTTATAAGATGCTAACTTTCTAATTACTTTCATCTTAACAGGGGCGGGGTGGGGGGGAGGGGGATTTTTTTTTTTTTCAAGAACTTTTTTTTCTTTTCTCAACGTGTTTTTTGTGTGCAGGTATATTTTGAGCTAAAATATTCTTAAATGTAATTTTACTTCTCGTTAATAAATCATTTCTTTTTAATCACCTTTATCGTTGCCTCTTAATAAATGACGCTATCATTTCTGATTTCTGCTTTTGTATACTAGTTATATATTATTTTTTTTATATTATTTTTATATGTGTATTTTATTTTTATAGTTATTATTTTATGATGTACTTATTATATATTTATAATATGAATATTTTTTCATTTAATATATTTTAATTATTTAGTTATCTATTATATTAAGTATTATATTATATTATTTTATTGAATACCTTCGAATTATTTGTTATAATTTTATATATAATTATCATAATTATATTATTTTATTTATATTATATTATTGTATTTATACATAATTATTAATATTCATTTTATCTTTTATTTAATATTGAGAAATTATTTTTTTTCTATATTTAATATATTTTAATGTTTATTTTATATTTATTATATCTAAAACAAGAAGAGAACATCTTATTATTTAGTCATTATTATTTTAATATATATTGTATATTTATTTGTATTATATATATTTTTGAAATATCTATTCAAATATTTTGCTATATTTATTTTGGAATTTATATGTATATTATTTATACTATATATATATTATTATGTATATATTATTATATATCTTATATATATAATTTATTTGAGAGGTGGTTTATTTTTACAATAGAGTTGAGTGAATGAGTTTTATTTATTTTTGTATGAGTTTTTTTATATTTGTATAGTATATATTTTATTATATATGTTTTATTATTTGTTATAATTATGTGTTTATGCTCTTTTACGTAAAATTAATTATATATATATAATTTATTATCACTTATTAGATTAACTAGCTTTGGCTTTCATTATATACTATTATATTTATTTTTATATATAATATATTATATATTTATTTAATATTATTTGAATATTATATTAAATATTTTAAAAATATGTTGTAAATGAAATATATTAATATATTATATTATAGTATATATTAATTATTATATTTCCTCCTACAAAAGGAATAATTTAACTATTTTTTACTCAGTACTTGTTGGCTTCGGCCAGCTCAGTCTCCAGTATTCCGGTTTTATTTGCCACTATTTTGAAAATTGTTGAGTCACTTCTTTTGGTAATTATTATTGGTTTCAACCTAAAAAATATATTTCTTTGAAATAAATTCTATACAACTGTCTTCCCTGGCTTTATCCTGGCTCTCCGTCGCTCTTTCCGGTCTCCTGGCATCCGATCCTAAGGATTACTCATCTTATATTGAAAATTGTTCAGCCTTACTTTTTGGCATACATTTTTCTTTCATCTAAAAAAATATTTATTTCTTAAAAAAAATTATCGCCAAGCATCCGACTGCGACTCTTTGTTCTCCTTGCACGGCTTACCGGCCTCCGGCTCGGCTTCCGGCTCCGGTCCTCCTGCCCTCGGCCCTCGGCTCCGTCCTCGCCCGGCCTCCTCTGCCCGGCTTTCCGCTCCGAGCTCCGGCTCCGACTAAGGGTTCTGTTCTGATTTCGTTGTAAATTCTCTAGAAATTCCTTTTATTGATAATTATGTTTTTTTATCCTTAAAAAAATTTGTCTGCAGTTTTGATTCCGTTTCTCAGCAGTTTCCGTTGGCCTCCGGATTTTTCCGACAAATGATTTCTGGCATCTATCTGTAAATTTGTCTAAGCACTTTTTTCCGTAATATTATTTTCACCTAAAAAATATTATATTTTTGAAAAAAACTTTTATATTCTTTTTTTTTTATCTCTCTCAGCCATTTATCACATGCATACTTAGGCTTCTCGACTTAAGGTTCTGTACTATTTGTAAATTGTTCTAGTTCATTTTCTTCGTTCTTACCCACCAGTTTACTTATATTTCCACTTAAAAAATATATTGTTTTATTGTAAAATCATTATTTATATTCAGCTCCTCCCGTGCCCTTCTCTAGGCCTCAGCTCCTGTCCTTCCGGCCTTCCGGCTCCGGCTTCGATTTATAAGGTTTTCTGCACTTGTGTAAAAGTACATTGTCCAGCATACTTCTTTGGTATATATAATATATTTTTTTTCTATCTTTCTTAAATAAAATGTTTTTTGAAAAAATTTATCTCTTCAAGACCGTTAATTCCGTGTCCTCCTGCTCTCTGGCTTCCACGGAATTCCGACTTAAATGGTTTCTGCACCATTAATGAAATTGTTCAGTCTACTTCTTTATTAATAACCAATTTTTTATTTTACTCTTATCCTTGGCATTTCTTGATGTAAAAATTTACTACTCGGCTGGTGGGCTGAGCGTCTCATCCTTGTCTCGTACTTATCCGCGCTGGCCGGCTCGCGTGCTCTCCGCTCCGATAAGGTTTCTGCAGAGTGGAATAATTTTTGTATGGCTCAGTCACTTTCTTTATTTGGTAATATATTTTTTTTTACCTAAAGAAATACTTCTTGAAAAAAGTTAGTGCTCAGGTCTTATCCGGTCTACTCGGCTTCTCGTACTCCGTTCTCTCGCGCTCTGTGCTCCGGCTTTGTCTCTCCGCTAATGGTTTTTTGCACTATTTGATAATATTGTGTCTCATGTTTTTTTTTGGCAATTATATTTTTACCTTCCTAATAAGAATAATATTTTCTTTGTCATAAAAAATTACAACTCTCTAGGTGCTCTCTGGCTCACGGCTCCGTCATTCCCGTCTCCGTCTGCCGGCTTCAGGTTTCTATCATTTTTACTATTTGAAAATTGTCCAGCTATGTTTCTTATTTATGTGTAATATTTATTTTTTCACTGTGTTTTTTTTTATTCTATCAAGAAATATTTTATTGAAATAAAAATTATACCCAAGAATCTCGGTCTTCAGGCTCTCGGACTTCCGATCTTTCTCCGGCTTGTACCGGCCCGGCTCCGGCTTCCGGCTTCCGGCCGCCACGCTTGTCGCCCGTTGCCGTACTTTCGAATGTGTTGTGCGCCACTCTATGTGTAAAATTGATCACTCTTAGGTCTTTTGTTTTTCGTGTTGTTGTTTTTCTTTCGTTTTGTATAGATTTTTACCTTGAAAAATAATAAATTTCTTGTTATTAATAAGGTAGTGTAACTCCTTTGTTCTCAGGGATGCACCTTTGCGTTTCCTCGAGTTGCTCTTCCTGTGGCTTCCCTTTGCATCTCCGCAATGCTTTCCTCGGCTTCTTGTGACTTCTGCACTTGGATCACGCGCTATTTTTGTTCGGAGTGTAGGAGTTCTAGGGCTGTGAATGCCGTAGTTTGGATAATTTGTCAAGATCAAAAAAAAGAGAAGAAAGATCTCTCGTTAGTTTTGTACAAGAATAAGAACATTTTGCACTTTGATTCCTTTATGATACTTTGAATTGCAATTTGACTGGTATTGAATATTTGTTAGTGTATCGACAAACTGTAGAGAGTTCTGTATCTAATACGCGCGATATTTAAATTGTATTTTCTATCACGCATCACGCTTAACATTACGGACTTAGTTTTTAACTATTTTTTTTCTACTCAAATTTAGTGGATAATTACTAATAAAAAAATGGGTTAAGATTAATTGATTTGCCTTCTAAGATATGTATGTGCATGGGTTCTACTGTTACTTGAAGTCTCCCTCTAAGTGCTCTATTACTAAATTTATAACGTTCTATACAGTGTATATATTATATATTATTTTTAAATATTTAATACTCTTACATTTATATTTTCTATGTCCGTTTAATGAACTTGAGCCAATATTATTTTTATATTTATATACTTACTTTATTATTATTAACTCTTATTATTTTTTACTATTATTATACTATTTGGGTACCGTGTTCATTATATAATAGTATCGTGTAGTGTTTTGGTTTGAGTAGAGTTTTATAGTTTAGGTTGACTAACTCACTTTTGAAGTCAGTAAATTACTATCTGTGAAATTTGGATTGGTGGGTATCCGTGATTAAATTTGTGGAAATCTATGGATTTTTATGGATGTGTTTTGTTTTCTGGTTATTTTTTTGTAGTAGTTATTAATTTATTATTTCATGGATTATATGTATAAATATATGGATTTTATGGATATCTTTTTGTTATGTATGTATCTATCAGATGCTGGGCGCTGCCCCTATAATTCTTTTTCAAGTGCGTCCTGCGTCCTAATGCGCCTATGCGTCGGACCTGAGCTTGTTTAGCTCGCCTATGCGCCGTATATTTTTGGCACATCAATGCGCCTAGCGCCTAAAGCCTATGCGCCTTTGCGCCTTCGACTTTTCACCGGCCGGTGGATGTTCGCTAAATTTATTGCAAAGTAAACTTTTTAGTGCGATAATTATTTGTAGTAGCTTCTATATATTATGGAAGAAAAACCCATTTATTAATTATTTTTGTAATTTAAAACACCGTAAACTTATATATCTATTTCACGTCTCTTCCACCTCTCATATCTGTTCCTTGTGGTTCCATTTTTTTATAAATAATAAAAATCTCGAATTATGTATTCAAAAGTTGTTAAATTCTTCAGATTGGAACCGATTAAGAATTACTTAAATTCGTTAAAAAAAAATGAATTCTAGTTATGTATTATATGATAAAGAATGTCATATATATATATATATTTATATATTTTTATATTATATATACTTTTTTATTTTTTTTATATTTTATATTTATATAGTTAGGTATCGTGGTATTGGGTCGAGAGTATCGGGGTTGTAGTTGCTGGTAGGTAGTTGAGTGAGGTGTAGTATTTATTATTGTATTGTGCTAGGAGTTGTATGGTAATGATTGTATGGAGTTACTATCTTGATAGAGGTGATTATATTACGTGTGTATGATGGACCTTTTTATCTGTATTTTTTAATTTATATATTAAGTGGTCGGTGGGAGGGGTATGGCATGGGGTTTGGTGTCTTGTGCTTACGTTCTGTGGGCTGAGAGTGGGCTAGTGGTTTAATACGCTTACGAAGAATGATAAAAATAAGAAATAAACATATAAATTGAAAATATAAATTAATTATTTAATTAATAATATCATATTTATAAAAATAATAATATTCATTCAATAATTATATATAATTAATATAATAATATTATATAAGTAATAATTAATTAATTAATTATACTAATTTTAGTCGGTTTGTCAATCGAACACCTGTTCGATTGGCCCAATCTCGCGTTTTAGGTTCTATAATCTTCGCGTCGGAATTTGAGCCGCTAAAAAAACTTGCGTAGACTGGCCGCCTTTATTTCAGCTTTCCTTGTCCGGGTTCTCGTTTGGAGTATTAGCCTCCCGAGGACATCAAGACTTTTTTTTCGAGCGACTTGAAGCAGCGTCACCTGTTATTATGGCAGTTTGAGGACCTCATACCTAATGCTGAACATCCAATATTACTATGATAGGCTCTGTCATCTCACCTGATGTCCTCTTATTATGCCTTGTCTTCGAGAAATCGGCAGGGCGAATGGTGACGCCGTTATCCTCCATATGACTATTTTATTTAATAGGAGATTTATACTAGTTTTTGCCGTATCTTTTTATTAGGTAAGGTGTTGATTTTTGCTTTGTTATTGCTCGTTGAGTTATATATCGTATAGTGATTTATATCTATCCTTTGTAGTCTTATTGATATTTACTTTGTGAGTATTGTTTCATTTTAATATACTGTGTTTGGCTTTTTCCTCTGTCTCCGCTAGTACCTATCAGTTACGCTATCCCTGTTATGTACTATTTGTATTTTGGCGGTTATTGGTCTAGCCGTTCGGTCCGTAGGCTGCTTACAGCAATAGCGTCCGCTTAGTATTATCTCGTTACCTTTATATGCCGATGATTGCAATAGTTTTACACTGCTTTGTAAAACTGTACTATCCAGAGCTTGCGGCCAGGCGTCTTAGGATGTTTCTGCACTTTTTAAGGGAGTATAATAAATGCTTTTTGTTCTCTCTGTTGCA
Organism: Trachelipus rathkii; assembly: GCA_015478945.1. Taxonomy (NCBI): domain Eukaryota; kingdom Metazoa; phylum Arthropoda; class Malacostraca; order Isopoda; family Trachelipodidae; genus Trachelipus; species Trachelipus rathkii. The sequence continues at coordinate 6,291 of JABUQX010061988.1, forward strand.
CGGAGCGTGGCGTAGTAATTGGCCGGTATGGATATGTAGAGGGTGGGGACTGTGGCTTCTTTTGCTTAGTTCCGTCGGTTGTAAAAGATTGTTTTGCGTTGCCTATGTCGCTCTTTCGTCGGTCCTTATCGTATATGATAGTCGAGTCACTGAGGCAGCCATATGCGCACTTTTGTGTTGTTTTTGTGAGGCCGTCATACTTCTGTGGTTTGGCGTGTGCTATGACGCGCCACAGACGCATGCATATTCTCTATTGTGTCGAATCTTCCATTATGACTACTAAATACGGTTCTAACTATACTCGTGTGATCGGCCTCTTTGAAGAAGTTGGTCCAAACCTTAGGCTCTTAACATTTCACTAGCTTATTTACTTAGTGTCTATATAAATAGTAAAGCTGCTAGGACAGTCAACACTTGCCAGTTTGATTTACTTTATCCGTGAGCTGTTACTCACGTTCCGTCTGTTAGTATAGTCACCTATAATAAGCTCTATGTATCCTCACTTAGAGCTCAGGATTCCTCCGTCACCATATTTATTGACTCTTTCTCTGCACATATGTACGGCTCTTCTGCTCATTATCTTTCCTCCTGGCCTTTTCTGGTATTCTACTCACCCTCTAGGCTTCACTGGTCTCTCACCTCTGGGTACCTATACCGCTCACCCTTCAATACTTATTACATTATATACCTGCCCGCCGCCTTCCTCGGATCTTCTTATGCGAGCGTGTCTTCGATTTTCGCTGGACGGTTCTTTCTCGAGCCCAGCTTCGCGCGGTAGCCTCACCCTCTCATATATTCACCTGAGAGCTGACGGCCTATATATTTATGTATACTTTTATACCTTATTCAATTTATCTCCTTCCAGCACTCTTATTTTACTTCGTTTCCTCTTCCGCCCTTATTTACTACTGTGACCGCGTCCTCTTCACCTCTTACGCTATATGATAATACCCCTACCTACCTATACCTAGTATATCCTTACTTATTATCACTCAGCTAATGTCTCACTTTTTCAGTATGTACCTTAATGTTTCTTCTTCTCTATAATTATATCTATTATATTACCTCTAATATCTCAACAGAACAACACGTTGATATATGTATCGTACGTCGTCACTATCATTTCTTTTTAATCATTTTATAGAAAGATAAACTTTGTTTTCGAAAGACGTTTTTGGTGAATTCAGAAGTCATACTTTACGTTATTGTCGTAACATAACAATTGGCATTCAAGTCGAAGGTAAGGATATTATATAATCTATATTCTCGAAAGGTAATGATCTATTTATTTTGTCGGTTTCTGAAAAAGGACTTCTATCTGTTGCTGGCTATACCCGTTATTCTTTTAAATATCACGGTTACATTATTATCGAATTATTTTATTAGTATGATTAAAGTAAAGTTACGCAAATTAGATAATTCATGCAACATTTACTACTTGCAATAAGACATTATCTGGTACCTAAGTAATATTCTAGCTTTTTTATTTATTATCTCGTCTCTTGTCAAGTTTGGTTTGTTTTTTTAATATAGTTATATATTTATACTATTTATATAAATCTTATTTTAATATTATCATTTAAATTTTACCATATATTTATATATCTATATTTTATTTTATTTTTTTTATATATAATATATTATATCCTATTTTTATATACCGGGTCTTATAGGGGTATGTGAGAAGTTTTATATACGAGTATAGGATGGTAATACAGTAGACGGCTGTTTTATAGTATATTACGCCAGGGCTTACCATGGTTTCCACCAAATGGTGGGTGTTGAATTGAGTATATGGAGTTCATTGCGCGAGAGAAAGCCTAGGCATTCCGAGTATGGGTACATTTTTTGGTTCTCTTCGAAATGGGTGCAAATGGATAAGAAAAGTGTGTTCCAGACTTTTCCAATTGCATATTTGTAAGATTGAGAATATGCTGTTTGTTTTGCCGTTTTCTCACTTCCAACACCTTCTTCAAGCAAAATTTTTGCTTTCATTCTCTTCTTCCTCCCACCTTTTTCATTCATTTTATTTATTCTTATATGTCTTAAGTATTTTTTTTTTTTTTTTTCTTCCTCTTTTCTCCTTTCTCACCTTTTTTTCTTTTCTCTTCCTTTCAACCACATCTTTGGGTTTTTTTCTTGTTATGTCATCTTTCTTTTACATACTATTTCCCTCACTTTTATTAACTATCTTATGTATTTTATTAACTTCATCCCTTTCTCTTGTACGTTATGCTTGAGAATATTCATAAAGTAATAAAGGCAACAACAATTCCAGATTATTAAGACCTTTTTTTTTTTTTCTAGATGACGTACGTATATTTCAGAGAAGTGTTATGGGCCGAGAATTGTTTCATGAGAAATATCAGGTTGCGAGGCCGGAGGCTGAATGCAGTATGCAACACGTGGCTGGGGTTGAGTTTCAGGAGAGAGTATTCGGATAGATAGCAGGGATTCTTATTATATAATTAATATAGGTATATTGTTATATATTTGTATGAGTATAGGTAGTTTTATTATAATATATATTATATATATAGTATCTCTTTTATATATAGAATTATATATTATAGTAGTATATAGTGTATATTACTATAATAATATGTGGTTCATCTGGTGAATTGCAATGTCCGCGCGTTTTTCGTTAGTCATCAAAATTAAATTTTGTAAAATACTTATCAATTAGTGTACACTTCATAAATGCCATTAATCGGTAAACATTAAGTAGGTTAAAAAGAATGAAAAGTCATTTATTTTATTAATGATTGAAGTCCATTATTAAATTAATGTTCCTTTTAAAAGAAAATATGTTGTGTAATTATTTATATATATATATAATATATATAATATATATATATATATATAAATATAGAATAGTAAATAGATACATCCATTATATAATATATATACGCTTGTCCGTCTGGCTGTGTATACTGTGTAGGTTGAGGTGTGAGTTATCTTAGAGATGGGGAGAGAGTTATGTGAGTTGGGAGTATGATGCCATCGAAGAGACATATGATGGAGAGAGAGGATAGAGCAGGTGTGCTCTACTATATAATATTTCTGTTGTTGCGTGAGTGTCTGTATATGTGGTTGTATTGTGGTATACGGTCGTTGGCTCGTCGGTTATATATGGTCTATTTGTAGGTTCAGTGTTTGTGTGCTTTTCTGAGTTGCATATGCGGATTGGTTGACCGAGTATATTGTTCCTAGTATAAGAGTGTCCTAGGAGAATTGATCGGTGTCGTAAAGGTAGCTTGAAACACTGTAGAGCGGAAGAGGTGGGGCAGAAGATATGCTCGATATTTGGAACAGATTAATAGGGTCGCTTGTTGTTATTTGTAATGGTTAAAGAGAGAGAGAGAGGATGTACTTACTACCACTTATCCGAAGTATTTGTTAAGTTAGTATGCGATAGTTTTATCAGCGTAATAAGCCTTATTATATGTAAAGTCGTTTCGGCCCCCCCCTCTGTCCCCATCGCTCGAGCCCCTAAAAATTCAAGTTCAAGGAAATATTTCCATTAGGGGTTCGAGCCGATGGGGACAGAGGGGGGGACGAAGTCCCCCGTCGTCGCACCTAGAGGCCGAGAGACCCCGACTCCTGGTATCATGCGGTCTACCCTTGGGTATTTCGTTAGTTTTAAATCAATGAGGAAAAATGACTTTGCCATATAATTACAGCTTCTACTGCTGAATGTTCCATATATATTGTTCTAATTGTTTGGTTTCTTTGTAAGTGTCGTACTTTTCGAGTTTTTTTTTTTTTTTTTTTTTTTTATTTTCTATTTTTGTTTTACATTCTCGGTTTATATATAGTCTTTTAATGAGTTTCTGGCGCCTGGATGTTCCAAATATGCTATTGTTTTTTCTGTAAGTGCGTTCTGTATGTGTCTTTTTTTTCGAGATAATTTTAGATTAGTTTTTTTTTATCTATTTAGGTTTAAGTTATTTTGTATTTTGGTATTTCTCTATTTTAATTTATATACTAATTATAGAACTTATCATTTTTATTTTATTTTGAACTAAATTTCGTACCTAAGACAATAATTCAATTATCTAAATTCCTTTTTTTACACTATAAGTTTATTCAATATTTTAACCCAATAAAATTAAAAAAGGAAAGAATCTGAGCTTCACACCGAAAGCAATTTTCTGGTCAAATTTTTTATTACTTTGTCACTTTTGATTAACTCTTTTCAACTATAAAAACTACTAAGTTTGTCGGTAGTCATGCAGCAGGCTCACATTCGGTTACCTATATTATAGTAGTATGATGTGTATTTAGTTCATTTAATATTATATATGGGAAAGTTGATTTACATGCCATATTAGTGATGCTTCGTTCGTTCTGTAGCATTATGACACTAAAAATTCTTTGCTCCAAAGAAAATACGATAAGCTTTCAGCTTCTTCACATTGGGTCACAGTTTGATCTGTGACGTCAGATAGTTTGTCTTTGTATATGTACGTTCGTTGTAGTCAGAAATATAGGTCATATATTACTTATTTGTGATGTATTATCATTTATTTATTATTTATGTATTAATTCGCTTATGTATTTTTTTGTGTTATTATCGATCAGAATATTGTGGTGTGATAATCGCTATATTTCCTATCTATAATCTTATACTATACTATTTTGTTATATTTTTTTATTATATTTATTTATATATTAGTTAAATATCAATTAAAATATCCGTGTCCTTTTTGAGATTATTTAGAGGTATTATTATATATTGTTGCGAATAAATGTCCAAAAGTACTCATTTTTGGGTATTTATTGTTTTTTGGGGTATATATCACTAATCTGTAATTACCTTCATCGGGTAACCCGACCGATGATCAGGAGTCGGGGTCTCTCGGCCTCTGGTTGGACGACGGTGGGGGACTAATTCCCCCTCCGGAGATGGTCTCCGACCCCCGCTCTTTGGTTCTTGGGTTGTCGCGTGGGGTCTTCGAACGTCATCCCTCCGGGTGTATATTTTTTTATCTCTCCTCGGATGTGTTCATCATCGACCTGAGCCCGCTAAAAAGGGTTAAATTTACTTCCCATTTTAGGGGGGCCTTTCGTGACTCACTTCTGCCTTTACAAAAGTTTATTTCCTAATAGTTACTGATCCACTGTGCCGAAATGTAAAATTAAGCCCTATTTATATATCTATCTTATTTCTTATTATATATCTATTATATATTTATTTATAATTATATTATAAATATATATTATTTTTATATATATTATAGTATATTATTTATAATATATTATATATTATTTTATATATATATAATATTATATCTATTGTAAGTGTTTGTACCTTTGTGCATGCCATTGAAATTATATGAAAACTTCAAAAAAAATTTCAAAAGGTTTAATTCATTTCAACAATGTTTGATGTAAAGTTGAATTTTGTGGTTTTGCGATCTTAGTATTTTCTCTTTCCCTTCCTCTTCTTAGGAATTTTGTGTCCGAAGCTACTAACCAATTTGGTTCTGATTTTTTATTCGATTTAAAATTGAGTAGCAGCGAAACTTTTGGCCTTTACAATAAAGTTCATATTTCTGGTCGCTTGTTTAGTTAACTTCACATTCCGATATCACAGTGATACATGTTTTGTTTTACGATTTAATCTTGTTAATTAATTTATTTTTTGGCATGAAAAGTTTTAATGTATCTCTTTGTTCCGCAAGCTTTATTTATTTTATGACAAATTGACTCATAATAGAGTCATTTATCGATTCCACTTTTTTAGACATTGTTAACATAATAGACGATACTCTTCAAACTAAATTCTATATATATTTAAGCTATAGTTTTATTTATTATAACTATCTGCCATGTTGCTCCTTAGTTCATAATATTATTTTATATATTTTCCCATATGTTGCCAGATTTTCAAACACAATGCGAAAAAACCAATTAATCTATATATATATATTTTTTATTTATTATTATTATTTATTTTATATATTTATTTATTATTATTATTTTATTATATAATTATATATATATATATTTATATTTTATTTTATTATTATTACTTCTTATATATATATCCCACATACACTTAACATATCGCAGTGGGACCGTTCAGACATATCCGTCAGTACGCCAAGGACTCCAGTCATATAGACGTTCACGCTATCATCAGTTTCAGCTATTTATACGTTGGAGTACATACGTATAGCTGATAGCTCGCGATTTTTTAAATATTATATATTTTTAAGCCTATATTATATAATATATTATATATATTTTATTATATTCTATATATTATATATTTTTTATATATATTCTTTATTATTTATATATTCATTATTATAATATTTTAATTATATATATTAATTTCTATAATATTTTATATATATCTTTATAATTTGATTTTATAATATATATATATGGTTTTGGGGGGAAGGGTAGTAGGGCGTGCTGCTTATTTGTGGGGGGGGGAAGAGCGGGTCGAATGGGGGTCAGTAGCGTAGGGTAGCTAGAGATTTAGTATATTAGTATATTATATTTATATAAATAAATATTCTATAAGGCAAGTTATATTACGTTAGCAAGAGTTAGAAGTGACAGCTGCTATATAATGAGGTTTGTTTGAGTATCTAATAAAAAATAAATAGCTTTCCGTTTCTAACAGCGGTAATCATCATTTCCTACCATTGGTAATATTAAAAAAACTAAATGATACTTTTCCTAACTAGGTCGTAATTATACCCCAAAGTATAATCGTAACAAACCTGATTAAATGAGCAAATGCGTGTTAAAGTGTTCTTTTATAATTAAATTTTGAAAATTTTAAAGAAAATATTAGAGGTACATAAACGTCAAGCTGCAATAATGATGGGTTTGTTTATATCTTAAATATAAAATATAAATTCATATATATATATTAGAATTCCTCAAAATTCTTAATTACAAAAACGATAACTTTCTATTACAGGTTTTATCTGGTGTTTTTTCTTTGGTTTGATAAACCATTACGGCTGTAAGTCTTTTTAATTTGTTTTTTGAAATAGAATTGATGAATAAATTTTGAAATTAAAAAAAAAATAGTTATAGAGGGCTAATGTAAATCGTCGAGATTCAAGAGTGACAGTTGCAATATAATAGGTTTGTTTATATCTAAGTAAAAATAAGCCGCCTTTAACGATTTTTTTTGTTCTTTAAAAATAACCCCACCCCCCTTAAAAAATTTTATTATGTCAAAATTTTTTACTCAAAAAAAATATATAATATATAACCTTTCAAGATTAAATCCCTTTTCTAACATAGGCTTAATTATGGTTGTTGTATAAAACATGTCAGCCTATGAGTATTTTTTTAATTTGTTTAAAAATAGAATTTATAAATAATGTTCAAAATTTTTTAATATTTATAGTGGGCACATTAGACGTCAAGATAAGAGTGGCAGCTACAATAATTGGTTTCTTAAATCTAAATATTCTTTTTAATTAGGCTTAATTAATGATGGAGAAAATTGGCAACCTACGATATTTTTTTTTTTAATTCGTTTAAATATGAATAATTTTGAATAAATTTATATATAATTATAGAGGGCACATAAACGTCCAAGATATAAAGAAACATCCATTATTGTATGCTGTTACACTCATATATTATATAAAGCGGCTCTAAACTGTACATAAAGCCTATCTAACATTAGCTAAATTAAAAAAACAAAAACATAGATAAATTTAAATAAACTGCATTATGTATGATTTGATAAACATTTATTATCCTACAAGTATTTTTATTTCGTTTAAAATCAATTTTTAAATATTTTTTGAAATTAAAATAACATAATTATTGTGGGCAACATAAACGTTAACTGTAAACAGTGACGCCTACAAATAATGGATTTGTTTTAATATCTATATAAAAATAAGCATAATCCAACTCGATAAATATAGCCACCTATATCTTTTGCATATTGCAAAAACAAGATACTTTCTAACAGGCTAATTATGGTGTTGATAAATATAAAACTAAATATTTTGATTCGTTTAAAAATAGATTTTTATAAATAATATTTTAAATACTTTAAATATTTATATGAGGACACATTGTTGATAAACATGAGTGTCAGCTACAATAATAGGTTTTGTTTGTATCAAAATAAAAAGCAGCCTAAACGATATTAAAGCCTTCTTTCAATTAGCAAATTAAAGAAAAATAGATACTTTCAAACAGGCTTAATTATGGTGATAAACTGAGTAACCTACGTGTAATTTTATTTCGTTTAAATATAGATATTAAAACGTTTTGAAAATAAAAACTAAATATACTATATGTTGGGCACATTATAACGTTCTAAATATTAGAGTGCGACGCTTACAATTGGCTTGGGTGCTAATCTTATCTATAACTACTATAAGCAGCCTATAACTCTATAATCCTTCTTAATGTAAGCAAATTTAAAAAAAAAAAAAACGAGGTTATTTTAGCAGCTTAATTTATGGTGTTGATAAACATGGTAGCATTCAAGTATTTTTTTAATTTTTAAATTAGAATTTATAAATAAATTTGAAAAATTACCGACCTTATTTAACATACTTTGATATAACTTTAAAATATGATATATTTCATTGCAATAATGGGTTTACATCTAAATAAAAACTCTACCTAAACGATATAAACCTTACCTAATATTAGCAAATTAAAAAAAAACATAGATATATTCTACCAGGTCTTATTAAATCGTTAAATAAACTATTTTTTGTAGCTGTTTATTATTTTTTGATGTGTTGTCTACAATTTCTTAAACGGCTTGAGAGAATTTAAAAAAATAATATTGGGTTCACTACAAACGTTTTAAGTTATAAAGTGACAGCTACGAATAATTTGTGGTTTATTCTATCTAGAATAAAAATGCCTAAACGATATAAAGCCTACCTAATTAAAAAAAGAAACAAGATGCTTTCTAACAGGCTTAATTATGATGTTGATATACATTGTAACGTAACGAGTAATTTTTTATTCTCGTTTAAATAGAAGGATTTTAGAAAAGTTTTGAAAATTAAATAAAAAAAATAAGGGGTTGCAATACCCAAGCTTACGAGTGACCAGCTTGTAATAATTTAGATTGCATCTTGATTGTATCTAAATAAAAATAAACCAGCCTAGCTTGTGTATATTTTACCCTTACGCTTTAAGGTATTAGGGAATCAATAAGATCACATACTTCTTAATAGGCTTAATTATGGTGTTGATAATTTTGGTTAGCCTGACGAGTATTTTTTTTTTTTTCAATTCGTTTTAAAAATAGAATTTATAAATAGTTATGAAAATTTAAAAAAAAAAAATAATTATAGGTCACAAGATATAAACAATCGTATCAATATAAAGCAGCATAAAGGATAAAAAGCCTACCTAATAAAAACAAATTAAGAAAATGAGTTACTTTCTAACAGGCTTAATTATTGTTAACATGGTAGTCTATGGATATTTTTTAATTCGTTTAAAAATAGAATTTATGAGGGCAAATAAACGTCAAAATGAGATACAGTATCTTATAGGCTTAATTGTGGTGTTGATACACATGGTAGCCTACGAGTATTTTTTAATTCGTTTAAAAATAGAATTGATAAATAATTTTGAAAATTTAAAATAATTATAGAGGTCGCATAAACGTCAAGATATAAACAAACCCATTATTGTAGCTGTCACTCATATCTAAATGTAAAGCAGCTTAAAGGATATAAATCCTACCTATTAACATTATAAAAACGAGTTTAAGTCTAACTAGCTTTTATTATTTTGATAACATGGTAGCCTACGAGTATTTTTTAATTTGTTTAGAAATAGAATTTATAAGTAATTTTGAAAATTTAAAATAATTATACAGGATACATACACGTCAAATAAAGTGACTAGCTACTAACAATGGGTTTGTTTTATATCCAATTATCATTATGTCAGCCTAAACGATTATAAATGCCTACCTAATACTTAGCAAATTAAAAAAAGTATTTCTAACGCGCTTAAATTATGGTGTTGATTTTATATTCAGAACACTAATACTAATTTTATTAATTATTTGTATAAAGAAGATTTATATTAATTTTTGAAAATTGAAAAAAAATTAATTATAAAGGGAAAGATAACCTCAAGAATAAGAGTGAACAGCTACAATAATGGGTTTGATTATATTCTACAAAAATATGCTGCCTAACAGACAGAAAAGGCAGATTTGAGATATAGACAGGTGAATAAAATAAAAGATATCTTCCCACTAGGCTTTTTAGGGTGTTTGCCTAACATGGTACGCCTACGAACGTGATTTTTTTTATTCGTTTAAAAAGAATGTATTTATAGAAAAAAATTATGTTATTCACATAATTATATAGTTCAAATAAAAGTAAAAAATAATCAAACAAAGCCCTTATTTCGGAGTCTGTCTCATATCTAAAGTATAAAGCACCCTAGATGTAAAGCCTATCTATCATTAACAAAATTAAAAAAAAAGTCATTCTAACAGGCTTAATTATTTTGTTGATAAACATGGTAGCCTACGAGTTTTTTTTCGTTTAAAAGTAGAATTTATAAATAGAAATATTTTAAAAAAATTATAAGAAGTCAATTATATAACGTTTTATATATAAATACACACGCATTATTGGAGCTGTCACTCATATCTAAATAAATATAAAGCAGCCTGAGGATATAAACCTAATAATATAAACATTTAATAAAAATTTTTTTATATGTTTAACAGGTTTAATTTATTGTTTTGCATAAACATGATTATGCCTATGCAGTATTTTTTCTTTAAATATGTTTATTAAAATATATTTTATAGAATATCATTTTTGAAAATTTAAAAATTATATATAGGGCACATGTAACGTTCAACAGATATTAGAGTGACAGCTATATAACGGGTTTGTACAAAATCTAAATATAAAAATTAACTGGGTAAAAGTTGTAATGCCTACCTAATATTAGCAAATTAATTAAATATTAACTTCTAAACTTTTAAAAGAGGAATTTGATAAACATTTTAAATTCGTTTAAAAATAGAATATATTATTTTGAAAATTTAAAAAAATAATTATAGATGGGGAATCAACCTCTAGATAAGAGTGACAGCTACAGGAATGGGTTTGTTTTTATTCTAAATAAAAATAAAGCAGCGTAAACAACATAAAGCCTATCTAATATTAGCAAATTAAAAAATAAGTTTTGAAAATTAAAAAAAAAAAAAATAGTGGGCACATAAGCTATTAACATAAAGGACAAGCTACAATAAATGATTTGTTTATATTTGTAATAAAAAATAAACAGTCCCAAACGAATAAAGCTTACCTTATTTGCTCAGATGAAAAAACAATATACTTTCTAACAGGCCAATTATGGTTGGTATACTATGGTAGCCTATTAGTATGTATTCATTCAACTTCAAAGCAAAAAAAAAAGAATTTTAAATTCTAAATAATTTTTTTTTTAAAATTAGAAATATTTTATAGAGGGCAACATAAACGTTCAAGATACGAGTGTGCAGCTACAATAATGGGTTTGTTTGTATCTAAATAAAAAGCAGTCTAAACTATATAAATCCTTATTAATATTAGCAAATTAAAGAAAAAAGATACTTTCTAACAGGCTTAATTATGATGTTGATAAACATAGTAGCCTACGAGTAATTGTTAATTTCTATTTAATTAAATAGAATTTAAAAGTTTTTGAAAAATTAATTAAAAGAAAATAATTATTAGTGAATATACATTAACGTCAAGATAATAGTGACAGGAAAGTATAAAATAATAATTAAATATCTAAAATAGGCTTGTTTATATCTAAACAAAAGGCAGCGCTAAACGCGCTATATTTTTAATTGGAGAAGCCTCACCGGTATTATATTTATCAAATAAAATATAAAACGAGTATCTTTTTCACCGATAGCTAATTTTGGTGTGAGTTATAATCATGGTTAGCCTAATCGAATATTGATAATTAGTTAAATTAGATATTATTAAATTTTTAAAAGGAAAATAAATATAGTTAGGGCGACGATAATAACGTTAAGTATATGACTGCAGCTTACGATAGAGGGTTGGTTTATCATCTTAAATACAAAGGTCCTAAACGATATGAAAGCCTTACTAATGAAGCGAATTAAAGATGAATAACAGGATAAATATTTTCTACGCTTTAATTATGATGTTGATTAAACATGGGTACGTACAAGTATTTTTATGAGTGTTCGTTATAAAATAGAAGCATAAGAGTTTGGAAAATTGAAGGAGAATAGGAGATTATAAGGGGAAGGCACAATAAATCTTACATGATACGGTGCGTGACAGCTGATTACGAATTTATTGGTGTGTTTTTTATCTAAAAAAAATTAAATCAGCTAAAACGATATATTAAGTAATATCTAAAATTTTTAGCAAAAAATTCAAAAATAAGAAAAACTTATCTTTTTAAATTTGCTAATTATTGTGTTTTTATTCAACATGTTAGCTTCTACATGTATTTTTAATTTTCGTTTAATTATTTAATTTTTATAAAAAATATGAAAATTATAAAATATAATAATTATAATGAGGGTCACATAACGTCAAAGATATTAACTAATCCCATATTGTATATTGCTGGTCTCTTGTTGATCATATATTTTTAATATATAAAGCATCCTAAATAATAATAATAATTAACCTTATAATATAAACAATTAAAAAACAATTTAAAAACTAAATAGCTTTTATTATTGTTGTTAAATATTACTGTGGTAGCTTACTAATATATTTTTAATTCGTTTAAAAATAGAATTTTATGAGCGCAAATATTACGTTCAAGAATGATTAGCTGCTAACATATAAGTTTTGTTTTTAGTATCTAAATTATAATGAGTTAAATGACCTATTTAACCACTTATAAATCTACCTAATTAGCAAATTAAAAAAAGATAACTTTCTAATAGGTTAAAATTATGGTGTTTTTATAAACATGGTATGCATACGTAGTATTCTTAATTCATTGAAAATCTACTGGAAATATATTATATTAAATATATATTATTCGATCATATATAATACGTCAAGATATTTACAACAATACCCATTCCTGTACTTTCTACTCATAATCTAAAGTGTAAAACAACGTTGAAAGGATATAAAGTTGCAGCCTATTGTTAATCAATTTAAAACGATGTTAAATTCTAACATTGAACTTTATTTGTTTATTGATTAACGATGTAGGAACACGAGGTTATTTTTGTAATGGGTTCTGTTTTGAGTATAGAATTTATTTATGTTAATTTTGAGAAATTTAAAATCATTTATATTATTGTGTCATAAACGTTCCAAGATTAAGGGGTCACACGTTTAGGATTTATCAATACAATTATCGTAAATAATAATATGCAGCCTAAACGATATAAAACCTCCCTAATATTTAGCAATTTAAAAAAACACTTATTAACAGTTTTATATTATGCTTGTTTATAAACATGTGACCTCTATCTGAGTATTTTTTTAATTCGTTTAAAATAGAATTAATAAATATTATTTGAAAATTAAAAAACAATATATTAATGAAGAGGAAATCAACTTCAGATAAGAGTGACCAGCTGCAATAATTGGAGTTTGTTTGTATGTATCGAATTATAATAAAAATTAAGCGGCAGCCAAAACGATTTAAAAGTCTGGGATCCTAATTTTATTGGCGTAAAATTACAAATATAACTAAAGAACTTCTCCTAAAGGCGTTAATTTATTGGTGGGTGGCTTGATTAACATCGGTTGGGTCGGCGTATCTGTTCTACATTTTATTCCTGGGTGTTTAAAACATAGTAATTTTAAATTAAATAAGTTTTTTTATATAATTTAAAACTAATTATAAGGATGACAACGATTAAATGGTTCAAGATGAGGCGAGATAACATATGCTACAAAAATGTTGTTTTTTTATATAAATAAAAGCAGTCCTAAAAGATACTAAGCCTCCTACTCTTTTTGTCAGGAATGAAAAAAACCGAAATAGGCCTTCTAACAGGTTTAATTATGGTATTGATTAAACATGGCAGCCTACGAGTATTTTTTTAATTCGTTTTTAAAAATTAGAAAAAAATAATTTTATAGTGGCACGATAAACGTTCAAGATAAGACGTGGACCGCTTACAATAATGGAGTTGTTTATCTAAATAAAAATAAGCACGTTAAAACGATAATAAAGTCCTACCTAATAGTTAATGCCAATTTAAAAAAACATTAAGATACTTTTCTAACCGGTTTTATTTATTGGTGTTATAAGACATGTGAAGCTTCAACGGTATTTTTATGTTCGTTAAAACGATATTTAATAAATAATATAAAAAATTTAACATAATTTTAAAGGGCACATAAACGTAAAGATATAGACAAGCCCATTATTGTAGCTGTCACTCATATCTAAATGTAAAGTAGCCTAAAGGATATAAAGCCTATTAATATTTATACATTAAAAAAGACAACTGATCCTTCGTGTTAATAATCTTAAAATTATGGTTGTTTGTTATAACAGTGGTAGTCTCTAAGAGAGTATTGTTTTAATTCGTTTAAAATTATGAATTTATAAATATTAGGGTTTACTAAAAAATTTTAAAATTTTATTTCCTAAGAAGGCATATGATGTCAATGATATAAACAGAGTCACATATTTCGTAGCTGCACTTATGGCTTAAAAATTGGGCGTAGCACGAGCCAAATATTGAATCCTCAACTAAAAAAAAATAAAGACAAGATACTTGCTAACAGGCTTAATTATGGTGTTGATAAACATGGTAGCCTACGAGTATTTTTTAATTTGTTTAAAAATGGGATTTATAAATAATAATTTTTGAAAATTTAAAAAAATAATGATATAGGTTACATAAACTCAAGATAAGAGTGACAGCTACAATGGGTTTGTTGTTATCTATATAAAAAGCACCCTAAACGATACAAAGCCTACCTAACGAAGATACTTTCTAACACGCTTAATTATGGTGTTGATAAATATGGTTGCCTACAAGTATTTTTAATTTGTTTAAAAATAGAATTGATAGACAATTTTGAAAATTTAAATTAATTATAGAGGGCACATAAACGTCAAGAAAAGAATGGCAGCTACAATAATGGGTTTGTTTGTATCTAAATAAAAAGCAGCCTAAACGATATAAAGCCTACCTAATATTAGCAAATTAAAATAAGATACTTTCTAACAGGCTTAAATATGATGTTGATAAACATGATAGCCTACGAGATGTTTTAATTCGTTTAAAAATAGAATTTAAAAGTTTTGAAAATTAAAAAAAAATAATAATTATAGAGTGTACATAAAGATCAAGATAAGAGTGGGTTTGTTTATATTTGAATAAAAATAACCAGCCTAGACGATATAAAGCCTACCTAATATTGGCAAATTAAAAAAACGAGATACCTTCTAACATCCTTATTTATGGTGTTGATAAACATGGTAGTCTAGGAGTATTTTATAATTCGTTTAAAAATAGAATTTATAAATAATTTTGAAAATTTAAAAAATAAGTTTAGAGGAGAAATAAACCTCAAGGTAAGAGTGACAGCTGCAATAATGGGTTTGTTTATATCTAAATAAAAAGCAGCATAAACGATATAAAGTCTACCTATATTAGCAAATTAAAAAAAACGTGATACTTTCTAAAATGCTTAATTATCGTGTTGATAAACATGGTAACCAACGAGTATTTTTTAGTTCTTTTAAAAATAATTTATAATTATTTTTGAAAATTTATAGAAATAATTATAGAGGGCTCATAAACGTCAAGATAAGAGTGACAGCTAAAATAGTGTGTTTGCTTATATCTAAATAAAAATAAGCAGCCAAAATAATATAAACCCCAACTAATATTAACAAATTAAAAAAAAAAACTTTCTAATAAGCTTAATGGTGTTGATAAACATGGTAGTCTGCGATTATTTTTTAATTCGTTTATAAATAGGATTTAAATAATTTTGAAAATTTAGAAAAAATAATTATAGATCGCACATAAACGTCAAGATAAGAGAGACTGCTACAATAATGGGTTTGTTTATATCTAAAAAATAAGCACCCTAAACGATTTAAAGCCTAAGTAATAGCAAATTTAAAAAAAACAAGATACTTTATCAACACCATACTTAGGTCTTTTATAAACATGGTAGCCTACAAGTATTTTTTAATTCGTTTGAAGATACAATTTATAAATAATTTTGAAAATTTAAAAAAAAATAATCATAGAGGTCACTTAAATGTAAAGATAAGAGTGAAAGCTACAATAATGGGTTTGCTTATATCTAAAAAAAAAAGAAAAAAATATATATCAATATTTCACTTTTTCAACAAATTTAATCGTTCCAAAAAGTGAAATATTGAGGTTTTTTTTTCTACTTATCCGATCAACATCAAATTTTCAGGGCTTGTATAATTGGGTGAGATACACCTTTTTTACTTAGATAATTTTCTTGTATACTCGAAAAAATGTTTTAAAAAATTTCCCAAAATTTTTTTTTTCTAGAATCTAATTAATGCATATACAAAGTATCTAAGTAAAATATGTGCTTCTCCCCCGACTACATACAAAATTTCATCCACGAGCAGGGAAAAAAGTATCGCAATTTTCATTTCCGTCATGGGTTTGGAAGGAGTATCACCAATTTCAAATCAAAAAGTGGATTTGACAACGCTGAGCACAAACTCAAAATCGAAAACGGCTTTTGTTTGTAATGGACCCATCTATGCATATTTCAAAGTTTGAAGACATTTTTAAATAGAGTTGAGATGAAGAATGTCAAAAACATGGGTTTGAAAAATTGAAGAATTACGAAAGAGTGAGCACAGAAACATCGGAAAATTTAGAGGGCAAAAAGCTACAGTTTGGTGTTTATAGGGTCAAAATCGGCTGATAATTCCGAATTTGATGTCCATTTTAGATTGGGGCTAAAATGGGGTCCCAAAATCTTTAATAAGATATCCAACATCAAATTAGAAATTAAAACTACCTTTGTCAATATTATAAAACTTTCTAAAATTCTTGGTACATCAAATATTCAAATTCACTGGAACTATAATCTTTTAAATTTGGCTCATAATAAAAATATGTTACGTAAGAAGAGAATGTGGAGTGAAATTCAACAAAATCTCTACAACAATAGCCTCTTCAAGCTCGCCCACAGATCAAATTATAAATCTCTCAGACTATATTTTAACCAGAGATGGGAAAATTCTATTAGGATATGGTCTTTTGTTCTCTCTACAACAATGACCCATTTGAAAAATTCTTTTTAGATTTTGATACTTGGAAACACGCTAATTCTTTACACTCATATAACTTTGACTTCCTTAAAGGTTTATTAAGCTCTAGCATTCTTAATACTCTTTCTTCCAAGACTTGTCCTAAAAAATTCTATACTGCTCTTTCTTCCCTATTCCACTCTTACCAGAAACCCATTAAAAAATTCTCAAATTATTTTTAACAATAGACTTAAACAAATTCTTGTTAACTCCCCTCTTCTACACAATGAACTTAAATCCACTCTCCCTAAACTCTCTCAATTCTACGGCATACCCAAAACACATAAACAAAATATACCTCTTAGACCGATCATTTCCAACATTGACTCAACTACTTATAATTTATCCAAATGGCTAGCTAATTTTTTAAAACCTTTCATAGAACATATCTCCTCTTCCCATATTACAAACACTGAAGATTTTATTTCTAAAACTAAAAACATCAACACGACTACTCACAAACTCCTTAGTTTCGATGTAGTCTCACTCTTCACTTCTGTACCTGTTGCTCTTACCATCACTCTCATAGAACGTTTTATTAATGAAAACAACATCATTCTTTCATAACCTTTTCCTCTCATCAAACAACTTATTCTTTTAACCTTTGAACACAATTACTTTCAGTTTAACACCTTTTTCAAACAAAACCATTCAAGTGCTCTCACTACTATCATACTTAACATCTTCATGGAACTTTTGAAATCTATCATTCTTCTAACAACTCTTTTTGGTATAGATATGTGGATGATATCTTCGTAATATACCTTACTAGCCCCTCACACTTTTACTGTAGAGGTATCAACTTCTACCCTTTTTAGGATTTTCTCATCTTTGGCTAAAATATAGTTTGAGAGATTCCTATATACACTGGTTTTCTTCCCATTCTCTTAACACTAAAATTGGTACCTTATCCTCTTTATTCATTAGAGCTTCAAGGATCTGTTCTCCCCCCTACCTCCAAAATGAATTTAATTTTATCTTTCAACCTGTCGAAAACTATCATATCCTCAACACATTATCACTAATGCTCTCCATGAGGTGAAGAATAACTTCTATACCTTCCAACCTCCTCGTGATAATACACATACTTTCTACCTCCCTTTACCTTTGTCTTCTCACAATTTTTGCAAAAAATTTCTTCTCAAAACTATAGACACTTCATCTTTAAATCTTTTTCCATTCAAAAAAATTTTTTAAACTAAATCTCATACCAACTCCTTCATTTCTCAATGTGTTTACAAAGCACCTTGTTCCCACTGTAACATTATATATATTCGGGAAACACATGACTTCACCTAATTAACACACAACCAAACTATTAACATAGACCACATGACGCCCATTAACTTTGAAAAACCTTCCCCTTAGAGATTCACCGACTCATTTTTGCATTAACAATTCCACTAATTCTAACCACCAAGAAATAATTCACAAATAGTCCCATTATCAACAACATTCGTAACACCTCACCTTTTTTTACCAAAACTTTTATAACAATTTTTAAATTTTTATTATATTTTAATTTAGTACAGATTAACGAGGACCAAGTTTGGTCAAAATATTCTTCTATATTCCTCATTAAATTTCTTAGGATTTTACAAGTAATATTTTAATAAAAGCATTACTCACTTTTGTCTTTATAAAAGTTTATATATATATATATATATATATATATATATATATATATATATATATATATATATATATATATATATATATATGCTATATATATATATATATATATATATAAAACACACACACAGTCGATAGCCGTCCGCATTTTGAACGATCGCTATTTTA
>JABUQX010061990.1:0-10000 GCA_015478945.1 Trachelipus rathkii
TGTCCATTCCATTCCTGCCTCCTCACTGCTCTTTGAATTTCAATTTCATACTTCTCATTTTGACAAGTTTAAAGTTTTTTCACTGACCGAAATGTACTCAATTATCTCTTCAGCGACAACTGAGAACCTATTTTCTCATTTTCTCCCGTCACCTCAATGCCACCTTTTATACCATTTAGGTCACCCATCACAATCAATCTGAAGCTCCTACTCTCCCATCAAAACAACATTCCAGTTATCTAATCCCACTCCCTCAACATCACCCTCAGATGGACCATATGTCACAACCACACATATCTTGACCTTTTCAAACTTAAATTTTACGATTAGAATTCGAGTACTCACACAAACAAAACCAACCATACCTCTGTGCCACAGGTCACTTACCATAATCGTAACTCCTTCTCTCTGCCTCTCATTCCTTTCCACACCTACACACACATTTCACACCAAACCACTCATCTTCATCGAGCTAATCAAATTTACTCTTCTAAATACATTTATTACCTCTCTCCTCTTCTCCTCAACATTTATTCTTCTGACATTCCATGTATCCATCCGATTCAAACATTTTCGCCGAAAGATAGGTAACCTGCGGTGATCACGACCTTTTACTAGGCATACATTAACATTTCTGGCAAGAGATAAGTAGTAGTGGACAGCTAATCCAACTACTTCTGTCCCTTTAGTCGCCATCTATGGCGCGCAGAACATGCGCTGTGGGAAATTTTTTCTCTCCTACACAGAGGGATATAAGGTAATGTCTGTAAAGGTGTTGCATGGTAGTGGAGTGTGAATAAGAACGCAAAAGAGAAAGGTCAGCCAATGGGCACTGGAATGTCATGGGAAATACCCTATGCACTATAAGACCAATGGGAGGTAATTTCATCGCACTACTCTCTTTTTCTCTCTCTCCCTCTCTCTCCTCTCTCTATCTATATATATATATATATATATATATATATATATATATATATATATATATATATATATATATATATTATATATATATATATATATATATATATATATATATGTATATCTTTCACTAGTATACTAATATATAAAAAAAAATTGGTATTGATCTCTTAACAGTCAAATGATTGATAATTTCCTCAGTTTATACTGTGTAGCTATGATGAGCACTCATTAAAGCTGGTTTTGTTAAGCTTACTTCCCCTGTAGAATTTAAGAAATATGTTTAGAGCCTTTTCAGATTAGAGAAATATCTCTTGGAAGTGAGTGCACTTTTTGGGTGAGGTAAATGCTAAAATCCTTAACAATCTAAATATGACTGTACGGATCAAAATTATTTACAAAAATTCGTAGAATTTTTAATAGATATCGATGAAATGAGTGACTTTACTAGATTTAATAGATTTCGATGAAATGAGTAACTTTACAAAGATTAGTAAGTATGGATCTATGGCTCACAAACTTGCTCTGTAATTGGTTTTAAAAATCATCAAGAAAAGAAATTGTCATTGCCCATGTCTATTCATTTATCATTGATTCTCCCATGAGGCATTCTCATTTCATTAACAGAACGCAGAAATTCTGTTGTAACTTTTAAAATGTTTGAAAAGGGTTTCATCAATGTTTGCTTGAAAATCTTTCAAAATAAATATCACATTTTTAATGTGATTAATAGCAGTCTGTCACTTTGTGGTGCTGTCTGTCTCTCTCTCCTCTCTCTCTCTCTCTCTCTCTCTCTCTCTCTCTCTCATATATATATATATATATATATATATATATGTAATAATATGTATATGTATGTATGTGTGGGGAGGCTGTGTGTGTGTGTGTGTGTGTGTGTGTGTGTGTGTGTGTGTGTGTGTGTGGGGAGGGAGGAGAGGAGGAGAATGGAAGAATGAAAGGATAAAGGATTAAATCAATATTTGCTTTCACCTGGGTGCTTTGATGCATAAATTCAGATCTGAGTTTTGGAGAAGGATTAATAAAATAGAAGTCCTTCAACATCAAAAATGAGTGTTTGCTGTAAAATAGGAAATGGGGCAATTTAGACCAGCTATAAAAAATTTAATGCAGATAAATCTGAATAATTTTAAATAGTTTAATTAATCATCATATCTTTTACAGTAAGAAGTATTTTCGTACTGGTTAACCTCCGTTGAAGATTCACTTTACTGCTCGACAATCACTTAACCAATTAAATCTTCACACTGATGATAAATAGGCTTCCTTATTTCTATTAATATATATCTTGGTCTGCTTTAATATTATTAATTTTATTATAATTATTATTATTAAAATTAAAATTACGAGATCAAAACATTAAAATTTTTGATCTCTTAAAATGTTTCCAGGTGGTCGAACTTTGATATAATGTCTAAGGTTATGCACATTTATATATATATATATATATATATATACTCTCTCTCTTTGATATAATATATATATATATATATATTTTCTTATATATATATATATATATATATATATATATATATATATATATATAAGTTTATTCATTTTCCAATTTTGGCTTGTTACTTTTTGACATGTTTATGTTATTTTTTTCTGATTATTTATATGTATATAGTATAATATGTAACAACATCATGTATGTAATGTGTAATGTGTATGTGAGGTCAGGGACATAGGCCGAGGTGTGATTGCTGTATGTTTTTTTTTACAGTTATCTTGGCCTCACAGACAGAAGCCAAGGGAGGGGATGTTAGGCAAAATTCCAATAACCTGGAATATGGATGAGCACAGACGGGACCTTAAAGTGAGGAGATTAAATTGGTGGGAAACACAGAGAAGATGGAGAATTCCACAGAACAAGAGGTGGCAGGAAAGAAGGAGGCACCGCAGCGAACTATTCTGGAGTTGCTAATATCAACCCAAAACTCATGTTGCCGGCACCCAGCACCCCCCCTTGTGCTACGAGGGCGTCTTAAAAGGTGGTGTACGCGAGTGGAAAGTTCCCTCGAGCACTTGCCGCTACGGGGTACCTATAGAAAGAGATAAGCACCAACATCGCGCCAAAGATAGAGGTCAAGTGAACTAGAAAGAAATGGACCAGTTTATAAGTCTTTTGCCTTTGACTCGACCCTATCAAAGCCGGTTGAAACCTAGGCCCCAGATGTAGAGGCAGAGTACTCCATACACAAGAGGCGGATGAGGCCACTTGTATAACTGGAATGCTGTGAAGAGAAAAAAAGTCTCGCAGTCTAAACAAGAACTCCCAGTTTCTTTATGAGGCCGCCTTAGCAACCTTTGTGATGTAGAGGTTTCCAAGACATTTTTTTGTTTATGTTAAAAGGATATTTATATTGTCAACAGGAGAACCGTCGAAAGAACCATCGAAAGAGATAGGAAGTTAGAAGGTGTCTTAGAGAGAGGAGATTTGTAGAAGTAAGGTTTTTAAAGAATTGAATTTCCTAAGGCTGAGACGGGCACCCGGAAATTCTATCAGATCAGCGAGAATAGAATCGGAAAGATTAAGACGAGAGGCAATTCTAGAAGTAAAAGAGGGTATAAGTGAAATGAGTTGAAGAATGAAGGTCGAGTCATCGGCATATAGTGAATAGAGTTGGATCAATGCAAAAGGTGAAGTCGGTAATGAAAATTAAGAATAAAGTGAGAGATAAAACAGAACCTAAGGAACACCACTAATGACAGAAAAGGAAGAAGTCCGCCCATCAACAACAGCCGATATTAAAAAAAGACGATTTGAAAAAGACATAAGTAAAGCAAAGAGAAGGAGGAAACAAAAGGAGACTTGGAGAGCAGTGACGCGTACCATACCGGTCAAATGCTTTGGATGTCAAGCCACCTTCCCGTAGTTCTAAGGGCGGAAAACCATAAATCGGTTAGAAAAGAAAATTATCGCAGTAGACCTCGAACGCAAAACCGTACTGGCGATCAGGAAAAGAATGAATCAGATGGTCAAAGTGAGAGTTAGAAGGTTTCAAAGATCTTAGATAGAACACAGGTAAGAGCATACGGGCGATATTAGAAGGATCAGAGCGGCTTCCTTTTTTTCGGAATAGGTTGGACATGTGCGTGCTTCCAACACTGAGGGAAAGTGCTAGTATTGAGACATAGAGAATATATAGTTGAACGAGGGAGGGGCCAGCTCCCTCCCTCAAAACTCGGGGAGGAATGCCATCCGGGTTCCTAACGTTCATGGATCTCAGGAGCCCATGCACCCGATCAAATGTAATCACAGGCAAAGACATAGGACACCTGAGAGGAGAAGGAGGAGGAGAAGGAGGAGGAGGAGGAATGCCAGAATCGTCCAGGAGTTGAGTTAGAGGAAAATAGGAGGCCGAGGTGTCCTTTTCAGTTGGAGAGTTAACAACAGAGCCATCAGATCGAATAAAAAAAAAGAGGAGGAAGAGAGTTACAGAAGTTGTTAGAATGTTTTTGGCAAGAGGCCAGAAGATTTATCAGTAGGAGAACCAAGGAGGGTTAGCGCACCTTCGTTTGATGAAAGCCAGCGCTCGTCGAAAATTATCCCTGCAACGATTTCTAACTGAATGAAAATTAGTGATAGGAGAGCGAGAATTTTTTCCACCCCCGATAGGCGCTGTCTCTCTAGCATGAATGGCCAGAGAACAGGCACGATCAGACCATGGAGAGAGAGATTTAGTCGAAGAAGGAATGAACCTGCTCATCCCGTCAGCGATTACAGCTCCCCACCTTAGTGGCAGAAGCCGAAGCGTCATCAGAGTCAAAGCAGTCATTCAATTATAGTTAGCGTAAAAGCGACGTAACCCCCAATCGACTTGATCAAAGTGCCAGAAAAACATGGGGCAGGATGGAGCTGGAGAGAAAGTATTAAAGTTAAGAGATGTAAAGGTTGTGGTCAGATTTACCAATAGGAGCAGGTAGTGTATTTATAGAGAAGGACTAGTGGGGTTGAAACATAGGTCAAGTGTGTTCCACAAATTGGTTGGGACGATTCGGAATGTATGTAGGTTCTTTGATTAGTTGCTCAGATAGTTGAGAATGCTGAATGATTCGGCCTCCTCCCCACCTAAATCAGTATGAGAGGACCCCAACCATTCAGTGTTATGTACATTGAAATCCCTAAATAGAGGACCTCAATATTTGGATGAGAGAAGATATAACAGTCTCGTGAGAGGTAGTAAGATATTCGAAAAGTGAAAATCTGTTCTGTTAGGAGAACAGTAGCTGAAAAGTACAAGATTATTGTAGTAGAAGGAAGAAGGTATTTGAGCCACAGAGCATCCAAGTTAGAGATTCGGGATTCACGAGACGTGTTACAGAGGTATTGTAATGTTTACATAGGCACACACTCCACCCTTCAAATGGAAATCACGACATAGGGTTATAGTTGGAAACATTAAACAGGTTAGATTCTTTGCCATCTGAGTCTCAAACAAAGAGCAAAAGGTTAGGGTTAAAGTTAGTGAGGTGATATTCCACAGAGGCAAAGTTAGTTTTTAAGCAGCGGATGTTGGTAAGTTAATGTAAAGCCCGCGCCCTCGTGCAAACCTGCCATCTTTCACACACACACACACACACACCCTCCTTCCTCTCTCCTCCTCTTTCATATGTGTGTGATATATACTATATTGAGAATCGGGAGAAAGCACCAAACCCGAGTGTATTACTTTTATATATATATATATAAATATATATATATATATATCTCTATATATATATATATATATATATATATATATATATATATATACTCTTTCTATATATATATATATATATATATATATATATATATATATATATATATATATGACTAAAAAACGCAAAAGATGTAATCTGATTTTGATTTGTTTTCAAATTATTGTTCTAAGGGTTTAATATGATCAAGCATCGTATAACAAGTTTATTTAAAAGGTATATATCCTACAATAAATTTTTCAAAGATACCACCATGAACCTCTATGCATTTTCTGGCACGTCTGTCAATAGCATTTGTACCTCTCCTAAGTTACTCCCGTTTTTCTTTTATGTGAGCTACAACATGCAAAAATAAGGCGAATTAGTGCAGCTCGATTCTCCACTTTCCGTTTGTATATTTGACTTTTCTAACAGCCCAATAAACAAAAATTTAATGATGTGAGGTCTGGAGGCATTGGTGGCCAATCCACCGTGCCCAATACATCGTTTGTGAAAGATTCCATTTAAAAATATATGATCTGGAGAGAACAACGTGGAGGAGCTCCGTCTTCCTGATAGTATATAGCATGTCATATCTGTAGAGGAACATCTTCAAATAGAACTTGTAACTCATGCTGAAAAAAACTCCAAATGACATCCCCTGTTAGACGATTCTCAATAATCTTAGGACCTATTAAATTGCTGTCGACATTCCCCACCAAACTGAACTTCATGGGTATTTTCGGCAGTCTCTTGACGAGAGTTGCGGTTATTTTTGAGGCAGCTATTAGTAAATATTGCTTCATCAGTAAAATGGATGTGCCGAACCAAATAACCATTCGTGGTTATACGTTCATAAAATTGCATGAGTCCAGCATAGGCACCATGTTGGAGGTGCTGTACAAGCCGCAGGTGGTATTGATATAAGCATTGTTCGTACAATGTGCGAATAACTCTTGTTTGAGGAATTTCAAGTTGAACTGCAAAACTTCGTGAGCTAGTCGTGGAGCTCTGTTCAACTAAATCCAGAGTGTCTTTTAACTTCATTTACATCTTATCTAATGGCACTTTCAAATTTGATGTGCGTTCTTTGGAAGTTTACCGGTTACCCACAATGTACCCAAAGTTTTAATAAATAAGATTTTACCCGGAATTCTACTATGCGGAAATCGACGTTGATACCCTTTAAACGTACCTGTTGTGCTCCCATTACAAAACCATAAACAAACATCATATTCGCATTTTACCGATTTGAAGAGATGTGAGGCATTGTTTATCACCTTTGACACGGCTATCACAAAAATTAATTCAAAACTGACAGGTGCATCGTTGACAAATGTCACATTGTATGTGTTGTTTGCCATATGCTGGTCAATTTGCGAGGTGGTTTAAACGTAAATCTTTAGAACTCTGAAATTCAAAACCAAATAAAAACCGAATTATAGCTATATATATATATACTTTCTCCTCCTGCCCCACCCTATATATATATATATATATATATATATATATATATATATATGTATATGTAATAATTAAATTCTTTTTTTATGTTTAAGCTGCATAAACGGAAAAGTGTCAGTATATGGGGAATGTGTTTGCAGACCTTGTTGGGAAGGACTCTCCTGCAATCGCTACAGTGAGTGTCTTTTCATTTCTTTCTATTATTCAGTTCAATATTGTAATAATCTTGTAATATATTATTTATATAAAATCATGTTGTTGTTGTTGTTGTTGATATTCTTTTCCTGTTGTCAATTAACAATTATGATTATTATTATGATTATTATAATTAATAATAATAATAATAATAATAATAATAATAATAATAATAATAATAATAATAATAATAATAATAATAATAATAATAATAATAATAATAATAATAATAATAATAATAATAATAATAATAATAATAATAATAGAATAAATATAGAATTTCTAAATTATTATTATTATTGTTATTATTATTATTATTAATGTGTGTGTGTGTGTGTGTGTGTATTATGTGTGTGTGTGTGTGTGTATTATTATTATTATTATTATTATTATTATTATTATTATTATTATTATTATTATTATTATTATTATTATTATTATTATTATTATTATTATTATTATTATTATTATTATTATTATTATTATTATTATTATTTTTATTATTATAAATTTAATATCGTTAAATATTTTTAATTAAATTTTGCAGCCGATTACTACGCCCCAAGGTTTCTCGTACACAAAGCCACAGCTGTTGTTCCCTCCAATGTTACAGGTAAATTAAAACCATAATATAAACAATATATATATATATATATATATATATATATATATATATATATATATATATATATATATATATATATATATATATATATATGCATATTTTATAGTTAACAACTCTCATGGGCAGAACCCTTTTCAAGAAAGGTCAGTACTATAAAATGAAATAAAAATTATGTGAAAATCCACCGAATCAAAAGCCTAACGTAAACCTCTGAGGTGACCGCAGACAGATGCCTTTAAGAGACGGAGCTTAAATAGAGTATTAAATACTAGAGGAAAAACAGAGGAAGGCAAAGAGTTTCACAGAGGAGAGGCGGCTGGAATGAATGAGGCACCACAGCGAGCAAGCTTGTGGTTCCTAATATTCACATAGAATTCATGAGAAAGTGGTTCACCCCTTGTGCTACGAGGGTGACGCAATTGTGGAGGGGTGCGAGAGGTTACCTCTCTTGAGCACCTACTCTTGTAGTATCTACAGTAAAGAGATAGTGCACCAACATCATCTCGTAGTGATAGAGAGCAAAAAGGGTTTGAGAGTATGGTTCAGTTTATTAGTCTTTAAGCATTAGTCTCAACCTTGCCCAAAAGAAAGGTGGAACCGGAACCCTTCACCCATATATGAGAACAGTACTCCATACAAAGAAGACCCTTATATAATTGGAGTAACTGTTCGAATAGAAAGAAATTTCCCCCAACATGAACAGAACTCCCAGCTTTTCTGGGTTCACCTAAGTAACCATTGCAATACGAGCTTTCCAAAATAGTTTGTTGTTTATGTTCAAACCAAGAATGTATATTTTGTCTATAGGTGAGACGTCAGAGCAGTCGAAGAAGATAGGAAAGTTGAGAGGTATTTTGATAGGAAGATGTGAAGAAGTTAAGTCTTTAAAGACTTGAATTTCATAAGATTTATGTGTGCCCACCAGGAAATCCCATCCTAATCTGCAGGAACAGAATCGAAAAGCTGAATTCGAGAAACAAATCTGTATGTAAAAGAGGGGGCGGATTTGAAATGAGTGGAAGAATGAAGAGTTGAGTCATAGGCATAATAATAAACAGAATTCAAATTTCAGCTGAGGAGATCATTAAAAAAAGTAAGAATAAAGTTGGAGATAAACAGTACCTCGCGAAATGCCACAATTAACTGGAAAAGGAAAAGAGGTCACTCCATTAACAAGTGCTGATATGGGAAGATCTGAGAGAAAAGTAGACATGAAAAAGCAAAGCGAAGGAAGAAACCCAAAGGAATTGAGCATAGAGAGCAGTGATGCATACCATGCCCGGTCAAAGGCTTTCGATATGTCAAGCGCCACCAAACACAACTCCCTATAGTCACAAAGGGAAGAAGACCATAAATCAGCGAGATTGGAAAGAATGTTGACTACAATGTCGGAAATCAAACTGGTGATCTAAGAGGAAGGAATGAGATTTCAGATGATCCACGAAATGAGAGTTGAAGAGGGTTTCAAAGTTTTGGAACAGAATACAAGTGAGAGCTATAAGATAATAGTTAGAAAAATCAGAGCGGCTCCCCCTCATAGGGATCGATTGAACATATGCGTTCTTTCAGCAGTGAGGGAAAGCATTAGTATTAAGGCATAGAGAATAGAGTCAAACAAGGAGGGGCACAAGTTCGGGAGCACACTCCCTCAAAAAAAAAAAAAAAAAAAAAAAAAGAGGAAAAATACTATCTGGGCCACTAGCCTTGCTGGCGTTCATAGAACTCAGGATCTCAATCCAATCATCCGATCATTCATATGTAATCACAGGCAAAGTCATGAAACACCTGAGAGGAGAAGGAATAGAAGAAGTGTTGACAAAATCGTCCAGGGTGTATTTAGATTAAAAAAAAGGACGTTAAAGAGACTAGCTATTATAGAAGAAGTATTATCTACAAAGCCGACGGAGTGAATTATCCGTCCACAAAATTGAATGAATCTAACATAAACACCTGCTTGGAGGTGCTGTAGAAGCTGTAGGTGGTATGGATATAAGCCTTGTTCGTACAATGTTCTGATAGCTCTTGTTGAGAAATTTCAAGATGATCTGCAATTCTTCGTGAGGTAATCGTTTAGCTCTGTTCCTTTACAGAAGTTTTTAG
>JABUQX010061990.1:15000-25000 GCA_015478945.1 Trachelipus rathkii
TAGTAATTCATATAAATTCTTCCCATTTTTTTCCTAGGAATTTAATATTTTGTCCTTCCACTTTAAATATATATATATATATATATATATATATATATATATATATATATATATATTCTCTCTCTCTCTCTCTCTCTCCTTCCTCTCCACCCTAGAACTCCCTTTCCTTCCATTCCGTTCGGTCCATTCTTCATTCTCCATTCTTTCCTTATGTCACTCTACAACTTTGTGTTGCATTCTCTTTCTTTCTCATATATATATATATATATGCCTATATATATATATATGTATATATATATATATGTATATATGTAATATATATATATATAAAAAGACTCGATTCTAGTTTATTTATCCAGAAAAAGGATCTGGATACACTAATATATATATATATATATGTGTGTGTGTGTGTGTGTGTGTGTGTGTGTGTGTGTGGTTGTGTGTGTAAGGATAAGTTCTCAGTTCCTGGGAGGGACAGTGTTCAGTTCTTCTTTTAGTTTTTAGTTTTATAAAAAAAAATTAAATTGTTGGGATAGACAAACCTTCCTAAAAGATTGACGAGATCGTTGGTTATATCATAATCCTCGCGTGTAAAATACTATGGAGATAATAAAAATAAATATATAAATAGTATATATATATATGTATAGTAAGCTAATTAGGATTATATATGGGGGAATGGGTCAATAGAGTAGACTATATACGGGGTATAAAATATAAATATATATATTATCATATATCTATTGTTAAATAGTTTATGTTGTTCGGGTGGTAGTTCGTAGATGGTGTAGGTGTGTTAAAGGGTTAACTCACGACCTGACATGTTCAATGTATAACAAATAAGTTACATTGCCCCGGCTCGGTTGGGTTAAAGTACACAATGAGTAGGGTGCCTTGTAAAAATTTATCTGGCTGTTTGAGATGGAATGTTAAGCTTCATATATTTTTTGAGTCACAGTTATATTAATGAACACAAACTCCCCTAGCGCAGAAGCGATGCAAGCGCCCCAATCATAAAAATCCTCATAAAATGCATAAAAAATATAAAATAAATTGTTAAATAATGAAAATGAATAATAATAATAATAATAATAATAATGCAATAATAATAATAATCAATTAATAATAAAAATAATAATAATAATAAGTAATAATAAAAATTATGATTGAACCTACGCTTTTCTATTATGTAAATTGCTGTTTCCCATTTTCAGACATTCCGGAACAATTCTCTATTATGACTTCTAGTAGGATCAATACTGAGAGAAATATATATAAAATATAATAAACTATAAGCCGTAAAAGTACCTATGTGTACGGCCCCTTAATAAAAATATCTTTTATTATATAGTTACTAGCTTTATATCCAAAAGCTACCCTTTACAAATAATAGCGACGAAATAATTAACGTAGCATAGATTTTGTGAATGGTATAACATATATACCTAAAAATAAGTGTAACGAGCACTGCTAGGAGTATATGTGTCTCTTTAAAATTAAACAAAGCGTGTGTCTCACCAAAATAATAATAGCTGAGTTTGATGGAATGACGCGACAAAAGGTAGAAGCGAAGAATGGAATACACATAAGGTTGAACATGCATAATCGAAGAACTGGAATTGAAGACTGAGATCGCACTTTACTGAGTGTATACTAGTAGATGTGACATTACACTGAGTTGAATATTTGGGATTTGTGACATCTTGGGGTTGGGGGAAAGAAGGAAGCAAACGGAAGTCCACATGAACTCCGCTTTAAATTTTTCTTCTTGTTGCTTCCTCACTTCGCTGTGATCAAGTATAATATATGATAGTGTAGAAATGTAATATATATTAGTTTTAAACTTAAATAAGTTAGAGGTGTGGTCGTATGATAAAATTATGTAGGTGGATAGATTAGTGTAGGTGTGTGTAGTACAGGCGTGGTGGTTCATTGGATAGTATATAAGTCAAACAGACATAAATATATATATTAACTTACGTGATACGGCTACGATACTAAGGCACTCCTTAGTTTTGGCTTAGCTAACGAGGGTATTAGTTGAATATTGCATAAGTGTTCTATTATCTCCTCTTCCAATCAATACATAAAGATCATAAGGATACTTAATCAAAAGTACAAAGTTTGGCAGAGGGGAAAATAAAGGTAAGGTTTGTGTATACATAGGCACAGCACTTCACGCGCACAACAGGATTTATAGTATATATTAATATAATATGGACGATAATAATAATATTAATATATACTACATATTATATATATATATATATATAATTATTATAATGTAATATTATATATAATATATTAATTAATTATTATATATATTAATATTATATATATTATAATATATTATATATATTTAGTACTATTATTATATATTATATATATATAATATATAATTTATACGACATTATGTGCTAACATGGTACTCAGTAGCCATATCGACACAACAGTAGTTATATGTCGTCTAATATATATCTATTAATTAATAATTAATATTATTATGTTGTTATTACATATATTAACACTAGAGGCCTACTCACTAGTACCAAGATCGTACCCCTTCCCATATAAAGATAAATATATATAATAATATATATATATAATAATAATACTCACAGAGGCTTGTTTAAAGGACCTGAAATATGAACTTAGTGATCATCATGGCGCCTGATAACCTATTTACTCTGAGCCATCTCACCCAAAATTCCTTATTATATGAACGCTGATCGCAAGCACCTATATTCCAACGTCCTCACCATCTCACATTAATCTGATCAAAGTTATAATACTAGGGCGGTATATATCATTATATATATGGGTCAGATCAAACTAAGAATCATCCGCTATAATTAAATAATCCTGTTAAGATGCATATCCATAAACGAGTGCAGAAAACCGTAATATATATTACTCTTAAAAGATACTATATATATACTATTATAATATGATATATATATATATATAATATATATATTTAATTAATATATAATATTAATATATGATATATATATATTATATATATATTATATATATATATATTATATTTAATAGTATTTTAATATATTATAACTATATATATTATAAATATATATAAGTATATATTATTATTAAATATATAATTATATATTATATATATATATATATGATTATTATATAATTATGATTACTTCACGATTCGATTCATTACACATCATGTAGGTGAGCCATATGATAAGTTATGTAAGTCCTAGTAATTGTATTTGATCGCTCTCTCTAGGCGAAGGAAAATATAATATATAGTATTATATATTATATAATTACTTATTTAGCACAAGTTATCTTTTACGATTATTTTATAACCCGTATAATATATAACTATAATAATGGTCTGCTCTGAACACCGATTCTGTACGAGAGGTACCTGCAGTAATTCTTACCTTTAATTGGTTCACAATTTGCAAACACAGATGTTAAGTCATTCTTAGTATTACTCAACAATTCTAATTTGTCAAATAAGGTGTACTGCCTTTCTCTTTACGTATGATATTATTTAATGGTATACACATATGGCTTATATTCATGTTGTATTATCACCTTTAAAAATGCTACTGGTTATTATTAGATAATATATAATTTGATATACCATCACCATTCTCTTCTTCATCTCTCTCTTTATTTTACTAACTCTCTATACTTTCCATCTCTCTCATCTACTTCATTACTCTTACTTACTTAACTCTCTCGTCTCTCTCTCTTCTCATCTACTTATTACTCGTATTCATCTATCTCCATTTTTAACTTTACTTACTCTTCATATAATACAACACACCGCCGTTCCGCCTTTGTTTAAAAGGTCAATCATTTCTTGGTCTCAAATTGCATTTAGTCTATCAGGTGTAGCGTATCACACTCCAGTGTTTTTATCTAGACATAGAGCTTCTAACACAAGAAACAGTCATATAATGGGCTTCAACTAGCTTAGCCCATATTTCACGACCTAACACCTTCTCCCATATCCTCCTATTTTTATTACTAAGTTTATCGAATTTTTATTGCGTATATATTAAAGTGGTGGTTACTTAACTTATGTCGTATAATTGAATTGGAATTATTCAATCGAATTTTATTCCTAACTCAATCAAGCCACTCTTATTAGTCATTTTATCCGGAAAACCGCTTCAGCACTACGCTCCAGGCGCCCAGAAGTTTACCTCATACTCCCATTAAGTAAACTAAATGTTAAGTTTAACTTCATCTGACCGTACAAATAAATATTTCTCCTGCTGCTCCAACTCTCTGCAAGGAACAATTTAAATTTAAATATCTGTTGGAGCCTATCTCACGAAGAGGTGATTGGCAATGAAACCGTTGAAAGAGAGGTCAGAGTGCTGTTCTAGATGCCCCCCAGGGTAACGCTAACATTAATGACACAGTGATCTATTTCTTGCCTGTTCAATAATACTGATTAAATTACCACTGCTACTCCAATTCAAGGTCTTTATCGTCAGGAGTCATGCGTATCAGTGCTCAGGTGCACGGTGATCTGCAAGAAGCCAAACTTTAGAAACATAAGAGTCGAACATTGGTGGGTGACTTTCCTCCCACCGACAAAATCATTTACAGATTTGAAGGAGGTGATCCTTGCACGACTTTGTATTGGTACATCTCTCACCAATATATCATGTATCAGCCGCTTATAACCACTACTTTGCCACTAAGGACGCCTATCTCCCTCCCTACTTCGGCAGCGAATTCTCGTTTGCTACGTCACTACACCCTCACACTCTTGTATCACTATACTATTCTTTTCAAATTGATTCCCCTCAAACTGACTGTGTCCAGAGCTAAATTACACCTAATATATTCTACTTTATAAACTTATAGCACATAATATCCTTCTACAATTGCTATATATATATATATATATATATATATATATCATGTTATCCAAACCACAACTACAGGTGATTTCAACATCTCTGCTTTGCAGCGTTATTCAGATACTAGTAAATTGATTTAAGGTTCGGCCCGAAGGTGCAAATAACATGGATGTAACATCAGCTTTATATAAAACACTTTGCTTGCTGAACAAATGTCATTCATAAAAACTTTAATAAAACAAATCAATAATTTTACAAATATTAATATATAAACAAGCATAATAAAAGACATAAATTGATTCAAAAATTTATTTGTAATTTTGAAATATTTACTGAAAAATGCACCTGAAAAATTGAATACAAATTAGCTAGATAAACATTTGCAATGTTGAACTATTTGCATAGAAAAAAAACATGCATTTTTAATTCCATGCTTATGTTTTGGTGTTTCTTTTCGTTTTTTATTTTGTGATTTTGTTTCATTATATAACAAAGTGTATATCAGTTACTTTGATTATTGCCTCGAAAGGCCTTCTCATTTCACTTGATCACCCTTATCTTTTAAATTCTATATAATGCAGATTACGTTTTGTTCTTTTCGCGCTTTCATTAATAAATGTCTTTCTATTAAAGATGGCTGCTTGCAAAGTGTCAGTGTTTAGAAACTTTTTGTGACTTTTGTGATTCTCAAACATTCTCATTAGATTCTATCCGCCCTCATTAATTATTTTATAATTTAAGTACTAAAGAAAATAATTATTTACTGACTTTAAATCATTACCAAAATCAACATTCCCTCTCTTTTTTGAAAATGTTAACAAATTATTTGTTTCAAAACTGCATTTATCTAAAAACATTTTTTAAAAAAATTGCTTTCTCCATTTTAAACATAAAACAAATTTTGAGTTTTCAAATTCCTTGAAAATATATTTAAATATCAAATAAATCTTGATATAGTTTTCCCTTATTTTGAAGTGCAGAATGTTTGCGATACTCATGCACACATTTGCAATAAAATTTTCGCTTTCTTTTAGCATTAATATAATTTCTCTCTCCTTCAAACTTAAATTTGTAACAGACATTAGTTCTATACTTTATATTAAATGAACTTTTCTTTCTTTCTGCCTTTTTATACTTCAATTTATACCATTGCTTATTTGGCTTATTTTTAGGAGTTTTCTTTTTAAGGAATTTATAACATTCTCTAAACATCTTTCTTTAAAAACAACTCTGTTTGAACTTTGCTTCCACCTTCTTAAAAATTAGCTTCTCATTTATTTCCTTTTCAAAGAAATCTCTTTCTTTTTTTTGGAAGAAACTGCATTTCTCTTTACTTTAGTTGGTTGTGAGAAACATTTTATGCGAAATTTCACTTTACCTGTAGAAAACTTCAAAATATCTTTATTCATTTTAACCCATTTCTTAAAAAATTCTTTTAGAAACTTTGGTCAATTTTCTCTGAAAATTTACACCTTTATTCAAATTCTCAGAATATTAAACCTTTAAATAATTCGTAATATCTTTAAAAACTTTCGAAAACTACCTACCGAATGTGTACTGTTATTACTTTTAACAAAATATACATTTGTCAAATTTGTTATATCTTTTATATATTTATCCTTTTACTCATTTCCTTCCTTCAACTTTTTTGTTTTTAGTGCTTGCTATCATAATGTTATCTTTAAATTCTAACTTTTCTTCTTCTAGTTTTTTGAAACTCTGCCACTGTAAATTTTAACTCTCTTTCAATCGGTTTGGTTTCCACACCTTTAACTACGTTTTGTTCTTTTAATCCTTTTATTGTTTCATTAAATTTATTTAGTTTTATTTCTTGCTCCTTTATTGACTGTGTATATATATCTACATTATGACAGTTAGACCATTTCTTTTTGTGTTTTCAGAGCCATTTGGCATTTTACTACTAGGTTTAATAACTTATTATTATTATTTATATTATTATTATTATTGTTATTATTATTATTATTATTATTATTATTATTATTATATTATTATTATTATTATTAATTACTATTATATATTAATTATCTTTTATTATTATATTATTATTATTTTATTATTATTATTATTATTATTATTATTATTATTATTATTATTATTATTATTATTATTATTATTATTATTATTATTATTATTATTATTATTATTATTATTATTATTATTATTATTATTATTATTATTATTATTTTTATTATTATTATTATTATTAGTGTGTTTATCACTATTACTTTCCTTTTTGCCTTCATCAATATTTCAAGGGAGACAGTTTCATAAGTATCCGATATATTTCAATCTTCAAAAAGAAAAGTTTTTTTTTTAATGAATAACCATTAAATATTTTAGAATCTTCAATTTAAAATAGAAAACTGTTCGTTTTTGGGCTGTGGAAAGGGGGATTTTTTTTTAAATGGCAGAATTTCTCATAAAACCTTTAATTTTAGGGATATTTCATCATTTATTGAACCAAAATACTTGTGTAATGTTTGGTAATTAAATTCGTTTAGACACCTTTTTTGTAATTTTTTATTTTTATTTTTTAACTTAGTAAAAAAAATACCTTATTTTTTAAAGAAAAACAATCAGGCATGGCAGACACCACTTTATAATATATCAAAACATTGAAAATAAAGGTAAATATGTTAATGTGTATATGGGTAAGGTTTGTAAAAAAAATGAAACTGTTTTTCTTTTAATGAAATTTTGGTGAGCTCATGTTTCAATAAAGTAAAGTGTGAGGAAACGCAAAAAACAATAGGATTTTTTTTTCTTTTTCTAGATCTTAAAAAATATTTGTTCTCATATATATATATATATATATATATATATATATATATATATATATATATATATATTATATATAATATATATATATATATATATATATATATTATATATATATATATATTATATATATAATATTAAGTGATGGACATGACATCCGGCATACGCATCCGCATTGCGGAAGCATCCGCATTCACCTAAATTGAATCCGCATCCGCAATCGCATCCTCTACCTAACGTCCACATCCGCATCCTCTTTTGGAAAATGAGGATGTTGCGGATGTTTTCTACATTTGATTAAATGCTAATAAATAATTTGTCATCTTATCATGGGAGTTTATGGAATAATTGTGTAATTTTGAATTTCGATTTCAGTATATTATTATATAATTATATATATAATAGTTATATATATATATATATTTATATATATATATATATATATATATATATATATATTTATATATATATATATATATATATTATGAGGGGTATGCGGTCGCAGTTTGAAGACCACCTTCATTATGAAGACTAGATGTTCGTTGAAGAGAGTGAGCGGTTGTCACGATGAATTTGGCGTTTTCGTCCCCGGGGGGCTGGCTTTGAACTCAATCAGTGTGGTCACATGCCCTTCACCAGACGTCACAAGACTCCCCCCAGTGGCAATGCTGCGAGCAACCCGCTCTGCGGCACCTGGAAGGACGTGGTCAGCTTCAGATGAGAGCAGTTGTGCACACATTTAAGCCAGACCGAGAAGGCTTCGACACTCTGTACTCTTACGTGGCAGTTTTCGGTCTGCACCTGCACGTGAAAGCACAGTATCAGGCGTTACAGGATGACCGAACCAAGCAGCGCCCAGCAGAAGAAACTTGATTTGATGTAATGCCGCGTTGAACAATTGTTGTAAAACAAACTCTACAACGAAATGTCTTACCACGGCGAACAACTTTGAGAAAAGATGGGATGCTGGCTGGTGTTCGTTGTGCCACTCCAGTGGCACTAGTCAATCCGGTGGTCACCAATATGAAGGGGTTATGGTCGCAGTTGAAGAACCACCTTCATTAGCTGAAGACTAGATGTTGTTGAAGAGAGTGAGCGTTGTCGCGATGAATTGGCGTCTCGGGGGCTGCTTTGGGTCTCATGCTGTGTGGGTCGCACCCCCCCCCACACACACAAAAAAATATATATATATATATATATATATATATATATATATATATATATATATATATTACTATATATATATATATTATATATTTTATATATATATATATATATATATATATATATTATTATATATAATATTTATATATATATATTATATATACTATGATATATATATTATATATATATTATATAATATATATATATATATATATTATATATATATATTATTATATATATAATATCATATCTATAATCTATGAATCCAGAGCCGTGTACGTGGAAGCAAGAAATGAAGCGAAGAGTGAAGAGGAGGCAAAGTAGGAGGTGGCTTAGAAGCTAGCAAATGAACTGATGGATTGAAATGAAGGAAAGCAAGAAGAAGATTTTTATAATTTTCAAGAACGTATAAAGGAGCCAAGAGTAGAGTATGTAATATCAAAGACAAAAATGAAGAAATTGGTAAGCCGGGAGGAAAAAACAAAGGTGGATAGAGTACTTTTATGAGTTGGAATGTGGAAATGCAGTCGGAAGAGGAAGGGGAGAGAGAGGAGGAGGAGAGAAACGTGAAGGGAGAGGAGTAGGTAATAACGGAGGAGGAATTTGGGGATGGTGAAGGAAAATGAAGAGCGGAAAAACTTCTGGTGAGGATGGGATAAATATTGAGTTGCTTAGGGAGGGAGGAGAGGGGCTGAAAGCTTGATGCTGAGATTTCTGACAGGTGTTGGGTGGAGAGTAAAGTGCCGGAAGGTTGGGAAGGTCAATATAGTTCCCATTTATAAAGGTAAGGGGACGCAGGAAATTGTAAAAATTATAGAGGGATCTCACAATGGATTACATGGCGAAGTTATATGAAACAATAATATTAGAAAGAAAATTAAGATAAAAAATAGAGCCAAGATTGGGTGAAGAGCAGTATGGGTACAGGGTGAATAGAAGCACTACATATTTAATGTTTGCATTTAGAATGATACAGGAAAAGACCTGGGAATACAATAAGAAGGCATATATCGCTCATAGCTTTGAAGAAAAGCATTTGATTCTGTACCCAGAAAGAAGCTGTGGAGAGTTCCGGAGAGGGATTATGAAGTTGGAGGCAGACTGATAAGGCAGTAAGAAGTAACATACGTGAATAGCATAAGTAAGGTAAGAACAGGATATAAAAACGAGGAATG
>JABUQX010061990.1:30000-32500 GCA_015478945.1 Trachelipus rathkii
TAAACTTTTTTTTTCTCTATAATAAATGAGTGTTAACATCTTTGGTAGTGGTCCTAAAACAAAACAAGGGCCTTTTGGACCTCGAGGACCTCCTGAACCTTCAGGAATATGATTTAAATATTTAGACAAAGAAGGTAATTTTGATATTGAAGATAAAAGGCTAGCAAATGTAGCTAATCCTCAAGAAGAGAATGATGTTACTACAAAAATTTATACCGATAATTTAGTTACTGAAATAAGTAGAAAGGTTGATGAATTTAAAAATACCATAGAAATGACAAATCGAAATTTAACAAAAGTTCATGAAAAAATATTGATATTTGTATTAACATTGAAATTAAATTAACCACTTTAAAACAGGAGATAAATGAATTTAAATCTATCAAAGGACTTGAGGATGTAGAAATTTTAAATAATATAATTGAGGAATTGTAAAATCTAAAGAAAACTATAAATGAATTAAAATCTGAAAATGATTATATTAACATTTTGTTGAAGAAATAACATCTCTAACTCGTTGATATACATAATAATATTTAGTTAAAATATAGTTTTGAAAACTTTTTAAAAGCAATTAATAACCAGATTTCAGTTCTCGATAAAAATATGAACGATATTACCAATAATGTACAAGCTAAAAAGAGAATTTGTGTCTATGAAACAATAATATTTCAAACTAATTCAAAATTTAAATTGAGGAAGTTCCCATTTATATTAGGCATGAAAAGAGGTGCTTTTGAGAAAACTGGTTATGTTATGCTTTATAAAGATTCATTTATACAATTATATTGACATTGCAGGATATAAATCAACACAAATCTGTAAAATTGTTAATTAATGGAAATGAATACTCCTTAGCTTTAGGCAAATATCAAAATGAATTCTTCAGTAAAATTAGAATAAACAACCTTCGTCTTGATGAAGATGTTATTCAGATTCAAGCAAACGTTAGTGCTAATAATATAAAAATGCATGTAGCTCAAATTTTTGTAAGGTGTAACTTTACTAAGGGGAGGGTTCAATTTATGCTTCGGGCTGAGCCCAATTTTTATCTTCTCCCTAAAAATGAACATAATATTCTTTATTTTCAGGTAATTTTGATGGGAAAAAAGCAAACCGCACCATTTTCTGATTTCTAAAACGTTGTTTTCGAGTGTTTTCTGTCTATATTCATTGTTTTGGTATTTTTATTTTTTAAAACTTACGTTTTTTGACATTTTTAGCTCCAATCCCTACAATTTTTTTCGAAATAACTTCAAACTTGAAATATGCACGAAAACCACGAAGTAGTTTTTTAAATTTTTTTGAAATTTGTGCTCAGCAGTGTAAAAATTCAATACCCACCTTTTTATTTTTAAAATTAAAAATTGAGAATTTTTTTCGCCTCATGCACATTTTTTACTTAGATAATTTTTTTGTGTATGTGATAGTTTTGAAGTTTTTCTTGGAACAAATTTTAAAAAAAAAAATCTTTGGAAATTTTTAAAACTCTTCTTTTGAGTATACAAAAAAAATTATCCAAGTAAAAAAGATGTATCTGGTTCGACTGTACAAGCATTGAAAATTTGGTGTTGATCGGACAAGTAGGAAAAATACATATCAATATTTCACTTATCAAAAAAAAAAAAATGTTTTTTTTTTGGAAAAGTGAAATATTGATGCTATTTTTTTTACTTGTCCGATCAACATCAAATCTAATACATATATTTTATTTAGATAATTTTTTTTTACACTCAAAAGAAATATTTTTAAAAAATCCAAAAAAAAAAAATTTTGTGGAAAATTTATTCCAAGAACAAATCCAAAAATACTACATATACAAAGAAATTATCTTCCTAAAAAATGTGCATTTCCCTAGACTACATATGTCCTGAAAAAAATTGTCGAAATTTTTCATTTTAAAACCCCCCAAAAAAGTGGGTTTAAATATTGACATTGCTGAGCACAAATTTCAAAAAATCGAAAAACTACTTAGTGCATTTTGTATGTTATGGACTCATCCATGCATATTTCAAGTTTGAAGTCATTTAAAAAAAATGTAGGAGTTGAAGCAAAAAATGACAAAAATTTAGGTTTTGAAAAAATGAAAATACCAAAACTATGACTACAGACAGAAAACCCCTCGAACACGACGTTTTAGAAGTCAGAGGAAGCTGCGGTTTGCTTTTTTTTCCCATAAAAAATTGCCTGAAAATTAAGAATTTATGTCCATTTTTAATGGTGGGGGAAAATTGGGCTCCACTCACTGTACCAGTGAGCTTTGAGATGATCAATTCTATCAGAACCTATTACAAAAGTTATAATTTCCATTATCTGGACTAAAATGAATCAGATATATATCACATGGCTCTTTCACAATGATAGTGCTCTTTGTGTTCCACTATTTCTTAAGTTTTTGTATTGTCTTTTCTATCATAAAATCCCAAGCATTCAGTTTTTGTGTTTTCAGCTTTCATTCTGATGACGATCGTTTTCCCAATTCGTCTTCTCTCTCGCTCCA
>JABUQX010061990.1:35000-40000 GCA_015478945.1 Trachelipus rathkii
TTGCGTAGTATTATATACTCATACTACTCATTTAGGGGTATTTACTCTTTAGTTTAATAAAAATAAAATAAAAGAAAAATAAATATAAAATCTGTGACGTGAAAATCGTGAGTAATAACCATAATCAGGTCTATATATGAATTGATATCATCAAATTCCCTATAATAGTAAAGTCTAATTTATTGAGTTCACAGCATTATCTTAAAGGTTAATCCTATTAACTTAATTTTTTTTTAGGTGCTTAATCGAGTACTATATATAGAGTGCAAAAGGGTCTAAAATAACTAAGATACTTGCACTACTAATATAAATCATATATAATATGGTATCATAAATGTATACTTACGCCCACATATATATTATATATATATATAATTATTTATAATATATATATATACGAACGGGAGCTTGGATAAAAATTTTTTTTTCATAGTAGCAATCTATGTTACATAAATAGATGTTCTAGGGTCGAAATGAATTTTTATTTTTTATTCATCATTATTATTGTATATATATATATTATAGGTATATATATATATTAATAAAAATTTATATTATTATAATATATTATTTTAAATAGGTATTACATAACTGAGCAATTGTAGGGGCTCTAAGGACGGGAACAAAGGGTACGTAGTATCGCATAGGGCGCCGCCGTTAGTAAGGTGTGTTGCGTGTATAGAGCACGCCTGCGCGCCTAGAGGACTATGCGCCTAAACGCCCAACACTAGGAACGAGTAGGGGCTTAGTCGGCGATATCACGTCCCTACTAGTATTGTGTGGGTGCGAGGTACAAATCAGCTCACTCAGCGCCTATGCGCCTATGCGCCTTCTCGCGTCCTATCCGCAGCATTACGGCCGAGAGCGAGCGCTACCTGAGACTCTCTGTTCCATACTGACTAATACTTTATTTATTGCACCAAGTTTAATTCCTTTACACTTGAAATAATTTAAACACCGAGAGTATCAAAATGTATCTTCCTTTTTCTTTGTTGTAGCGTTAGTATAAAGGAAGAATTATAAACCATGTCTACAGTTAAATTAATGATTTATTGTAATTATTATATAATTTCAGTTATATCTCATTTTTCGTGAGATCCCTTTTCTACCAATCCGGATTCTATTTCCTATGTGATGCTCATTTGTATAGAGCGCTAGAACGCGTGATGGAAAACTTCTGACTGTGTTTCTCTGAGTCAGAGCCATGCTTGCACGAAATATCCGTTGGTGCCTCATAGATATGCCATCTTAGTTTGAGACCCAATTATATACAATTTAGTAGATTTATAAAGATACAATCATACTGAAACTAAGTATATATATATATAATTAATAATATAATATTAATATATATCTTAATATATATATATTATATTATATATATATATTAATACTGATTTATACATATTAATATATATATATATTATATTACTATAATATATTATATATATATAATATATATGAAAAAAAAAATATTATTTAATTATTTATAATTTTCGCAGGTGTTTTACCACTTGAGATTTATTGTTAAGATATAATACATCATCCACACACCGCTTATGCTCAGCTATTTCTCA
Organism: Trachelipus rathkii; assembly: GCA_015478945.1. Lineage (NCBI taxonomy): Eukaryota > Metazoa > Arthropoda > Malacostraca > Isopoda > Trachelipodidae > Trachelipus > Trachelipus rathkii. Next base: position 36,578 of record JABUQX010061990.1, read on the forward strand.
CACTTTATTAACTTTAATAAGTGGAGAGGTATAAAAACATCTATTATTAAGAATCTGTTTATTATAAGAGAGCTGGAGCACTGAGTATTTGGAGCTTCACATGAGTAATGGCTGTCTCCTGCGCTTTGATTAGTCTTAGTCTCCGATCCTTCTTTCTCATAACTCTGTTTTTGCGCTCGTGAGTGGTCACGCTTCTCTGGCTCGCATACACGATTTCGTCAGACATTCACAAAGACGAGTAATGGAGAGGTTGATCAGATAAGAGGAGCATGAGGAGTAATGGGACGTCAATGCTTTTGGCTGTAGCTTCGCTGAAGCCGGTTGGTCTCTGACTATTCTGCCGTGTCATCGCTCGCAAGCCACATTTTTCGTAAGACCTCTTCCTCTGCATTTGATGTTGTGCGTATAGTTTTTTTGAGGGGGGACTATTCAGTGTATTTATAATAATTGTTTCGTGATAACTATATAGCATAATTATCACTTTATGTCTTCGTTTTATAAGTATTTATATCTGTAATTTTTAATTGTTTTCTAACTATGAAACCTACGAGGATCACTACTAATTCATGGTATTTATGTGATTAAATTATATGTTTGTATTTTCTGGTTAATTTTCGATAATTGATTGACTTACACAGTCACATTAGTTTAAAATTATTTGAAATGCATTAGTCTTGGCTTGGAACATGATGTTAAGTTGTTCCATACATGTTCCAGTTATTTGTGTTAGTAATATTAATCTTCTGTCATTCTAGTGAAAATCTACTATTCATATTATCACCTTAATATTTCTGTAACATGCCCTGTCTTCACTTCTTCTCTTTTCTTCGTAAATTTGCTGCGTACTAATTATATGTATTGTGATTTATAATGGGTTTTTATAAATAATATTTATTATAGCAAGGTCCTGTTACTTTAATGTTCTATTTATGATTTCTTAATTTCTGTATGAGAATATTTTGTATAATTTATTAATCTGAAACTTTATTGTTAGAGGTATATGATATATTTAATGTTATTCTATTAATAAAGCATCGTAATTTGTGTTTTAGTAATTATTTTCACTTTTCGGCATAAGGAGTTTTTTACGCTTTATTTGACTTTGGTGACAATGATTTTTTGGTATATTTAATTTATATAAGAGATGAATACGTGTTCTATTAATTTATTTTTATATAATACTTATACTAATCAAAACCATTGTTTATTTGTGTGACTCGAGAACTGACAGTAGCGGGATTATTTACTTTTACGCACATGTATATAGGATCGCTATAATAATATGAGTACAACATATTAGCATCAGTAAAACCTATTATAATTAATATACCCACTAACACATGTGGGATTAATAATATGCGCATTCTATGCGCATGTAAAGCTCATGAATAAATGATTGCCATCAGAGAGGTATACGTACGCGTAAGGCCTGCGCCATGATTAGTGATCTTTGAGACATACAGATGGTGTATTAGTTAGATGGATTTGGCGCCTAAGATGTTTTCTCTCGAAAACTCATGTGAATAAGTTATATATTATGCAATTCTAGTATTTAATTTGTTTAAAACTAATTAATTTAAAATATACTCTCTAAATTAGTCAAATGTATTATCTTGAGACTATTTATATATATTTTAGAGATATATTTATATAAATTTAGAGTGATGATTCTATTATCATCTTTTTGTTTCATTCTGAGATTGTTTCGGCGTCATACGGTGGTCATCTACACTGTGTGTTTTTGAGGTTTATGTGAGCGCGAGAACGCTATGGAGAGATTCATTCTCACGACAAATGAACCGTAACCACAATAAATTGCATCAGAAAAACCACTATGTCTCGTGATCAATTATATTATTCAATGATTTGTAATTAAATTTAATTCTCGTTATTCTATACAGTTTTAGCGAATTGTAATCTTTGCCGGAGATTTAATTTCAGAGGAGAGTATTATATAGAGTCGAACTCCATACTCGCGAGGTCGCTCTTTCGCATCCTTGTATATAGTATAATTAAAACTGATTACATTTGAGAGAAAGAGTTAATATTAGACTCGTGTAGTTTGTGTTGCGAAAATTACAACCAGTTGGGTACGAGATGAGTCTGCCTCTTTAAAGAGTGAGTGTTGACACAGCAGGTACTCTCATAGAGGAGCCCTTTGAGGTTCTTGCTTTGATAAATCTGAGCTCCCTCGCACACTTAGGATGAGACAATAGTTCTAATTTAGTTATTCCTCAACATACGTGTGTTTTCTAGTTGTTTAATAAGTTTATTAGAAATGCTTTCTGATTTTTTTATGCTCGATATTGAAGTATCTAGTATACTCTCGCTCCAACAATTAGTATAGAGATCATCTTAAGCACTGAGAGATTAAAACTAAGAAAATAATTAGTCGGATTATTCTAAATCTGTAAATTTATATCATGGTTCTGAGTCATGATTTGTTTGTTTTTAATTGTTAATTAAAATTGGCAATACTTATATTTAGCAAATTCTAATTTTGATTAATAAAATGTTAACTATATATAATAGTGGTTCCAGATTGCTTAGCGATCCATTTTAGTATAGAGTATATATATGTTATTAATATAACATGTTATTTTGTATATTAGATAATATAGTGGGAACGTAGTGGTGATTATATTGAGGTTTTGTGGGTTTTATTTAGAGTAAATGCCGTAGTAATAATTTTATGCAAGTTTGTGAGTTTGCAAGATTAAGTTTTGTTAATTAATATACAGTTTCACGTTGTGGTGTTAGTGAGAATCATTTATTTTTAATTAAATTTTTTTATTGTAACATGACATCTGCTTTTGAGAGAATGAGTTTCAAAAGGTTGGTATGTTATGTTAAACTTATATATAAAAATTATAACTGAGCTACTTCAATATTCCACAAGGATATGCATAATAAATAAAGCATCCTTGTGTGTATAGAGTCAGGTTACCTAGAAGAAATGTTTTTCATATGAACATTATTAATTACAAATAATAAATATAAAGAATATCAATAATTGTAATATTACTGATCAGACGACTCACACTATTGTAGTAAGAGTTCATAAAATAAGTTTTTGATTAAAGAATTGACGAAAGCTGTATGATAAGCAATTATGTATTATTTATAGAGAGAATGAATAAAGAAGAATATATAAATAAAGCTAACGAATTATTGGAAGATGAAAGTGTATATAATAAGTTAAAATCCAACCCTTTAAAAACCTCTCAAAAACCTGAGCAATATGCATATGTAATATGTGAAAAAATTTTTTTTATTAAACTCATAAACGAGAAAACGACCATTATATACCACCGACTAAAATTAAACCTGTGTGCGCAACAATCCCGCAGGGAGAGCGTAGTTCGCTCACCCTCAGAGACGGCTCGTAATAACCCCCATACGAAAGATACTATAAAGAAAAAA
>JABUQX010061990.1:50000-52345 GCA_015478945.1 Trachelipus rathkii
GAATATATATATATATATATATATATATAATATATATTAAAAAAATTACAAATATTAAAATTAATAATTTAATAAAAAAATATAATAAAAATAATTATAAAATATTAAAATATAATATATATTATTATTCTATATAATTTTATAATAAATTTTAAAAAACATATATTAATTATAATTAATAAAATATAAATTATTATATTATTAATAATTATATAATATATATAATTATATCATTATAAATATCTACTATTACATATAATATATGGTACAACAACGACATATTGTGCACAATTACCACAAATACATGTTACTGCTTCAATTATTGAATTATCACTAAGCAACACACAGCGATGCACATAATATAAATCTGTCTTGCAAATTAGAAAAAGGCTAAAATTTCAGTAACTCCAATGTTTTACTCAAACCAAACCTTCGAATATGATTAACGTGTCAATCAATAACTTACTTTTGTTCGCACTGTGGTGATTACGTAATGTTGCCTACTAGCATCGAGACAATATAACTAATTGCATTATCTCTACGCTCGCGGTGTTTCATTCGCTCGTGTGCCCAAATGCCATTTGATTGGTGCACGCTGCTCGGAGCCGCGCAGTTCTCTGCAAAGATTAAAAGATCATACTTTTTTAAAATAATACATATGAAATTAAAATGGAGTATTGCAAAATAGTTGAAGTGTAATAATAAAACTAGCAAAAACATAAAAATATAAATACATTGAAAATAAAGAGTTTCATTTAAAAAGAATGCTGCAAAGGTGCCACTTAAATTAATATATTTGACTTTATCTTCGATAATAATTAATCATTGATGGTCTGATGAGTAGAATGTCGGCTTCTTACCCAAGTGATACGAGTTTGAATTCACTTCATGATTAATATACGTGGTATAGAGAAACTTGGAAATTTACAGAAGAGAAGACGTTGCCTGTGACGTCACTGTCATGAAGTTGCTAAACCATGTGCCAAATATCTAATGTTGTGGGCTATGTGTCAAAAAATATAAGATGGTGGCCTGAACAAGTGTTGGTGACATGGCGAATAGCGTGAGAAAAAATATTAGCCCCTAGTTAGAACTCGAACTCTGGATTCTAAGTATATGACGACGTCATAGTGTCATAATGTTAAAAGGTCATGACTTATATTGCGATGTCTTCAAAGGGTTAAACTTTTCTTGAAGTCATGTTTCTATGTTTCAAGTCATTAGGGCATTGCAAGGCATTTGGGTGTTAAAAGGCAAGTGGAAACGTGTCAGAGCACTGTTAAAAATATTTACAATTGAGCCTGGTAGAGTGTCATAATGAGCGTGACACCAATGCTAAGTTAATGATCCAATTGCTAAGGCACTGATGGAAAAGTGTCAAGTGGCTCACCAAAAAAATCTGCAGGTGCCAAAATACTATGCAGAGCTACAAGGGGTTTGTTTACTAATAGAAAATGGAGAATGGTGTGTGAAATGGCAAAAAAAGGGTGAAAATGCTCATAAAAAGGTAAAAAGATCACAAGAATGTGTCAAGTGGGCGTGGCACTAGCATCACTATACATATTTGCTGACCACACGCATACCACGATACTTGATACAACCTTGTAGCACAAAGGGGGCCGCCCGTGTCTTCACGATGCGTTGAGTGTGGAGATTTTTTAAATTCAGGTTTGTTAGTTGTGGTACCCTGTTCGGTTTTCTACCGTAGTCCCAGCTAAATTTAATTTTTAATCTCCGATACTTTCAAGCTTTCGTCAATGATCCTATCAGAGATTTGCCTTAACTCTTCGTTACAGTTATTTTACACCTCCTATATTAATTAATAGAGCTCAGCCTAACTATGGTGGAATCACCAAAAAATGTCACAAAAGAGACAAAGTATAGTTCAAGATCTAGAGTATAATTTTATATATATATATATATATATATATATATATATATTATATATAATATATATATTATTATATATTATATATATATATATATATATATATAATATATTTTAGTATATATAATATTATATCTAATGTATATATATATAATATATTATATATATTAATAATATAATATATATATATATACTATATATATATATAGTTATATATAATATATATATAGTATATATATATATATATTATATTTTGGTGTATATATAATAGCATATATATAATATTATATATATTATATTATATATATATAATATATATTATATTATATAATATATATATATATATAAATCTTATACTATATATTATAATATATATATATATTATTATATTATATATATATATATATAATAATATATATCTATATATATATAATATTATATATAAAATATATTAAAA
>JABUQX010061991.1:0-2500 GCA_015478945.1 Trachelipus rathkii
TGAGCGGGCACCTCATTTGAACTTTTAGACTAGTATATCCTATCATTCCTTATTTCTACCAGTCCATAGTCCCACTACATATATATTGTATAACAATAATATACACTAAGGTATCACAACAAATATACTTCACCTCATGTAATAGACTCTAGCGCACTGCAGACTTAGTCCCTTTACATTCACCAACTATTTAATTGCACCCAGCAACTTTCCTGTCATTCACAACTTTCCTACTACACTCTGCATCATCCGTTCCCTCTCATCCAACACGATCACTAAATATTTAAACTCAGAAACATGTTCCAGCTGGCCTCACCAATCTAACATAACTTCATATATCACACTGAGTAGACTGTCCTCCTAATCTTACACCGAACCATTTATACCTATTACTCACTATCTATATTACGTTTACTATTTTCAAACCCTCTTACTCTTTTTATCACATATCACTGATAGCTTAAAATTACTCTCTCATTACTATAATATACCTTTACTCTAATACTCTCTTTCTAAGTTTTCTGACTACTACACTAAGAACTAATATAATAATCAATCACCGCATATTAAATTAGAATTATGGGCTACCCTCTTCATATACATTCTAATTAACTCATCTCATTGGAGTGCTTCCATACTCATTGTCTTTGATGTAAGATTTCATGCTTATCCTTGGGAGACAGGGAATCCAAGTCAATGTGGTCATGCTATATGTCTCTCTCTCTTCATAACCAACTCAATAACATCAGTTATAAGACAATCTTTGGAATACGGCATTGGAGAGCATATACCCTTCAATGCGTGTTGCTCTCACGGGACCGTTACTGGAAGTCGTTAATTTGGCATAAAGGATTGGGCTCGAGCAATACTTTAATAGTGAACTACATATGTATATTCTATAACGCTCACGCTATGCCTTTGTTTCTTCATATAAGTCTATATCGCATATTATTAGACTCTCTTGGAATTCGCGGATTTATTGGAACTTTATCGTAGAGGTGCACGTAGTCCACCTTTTGGAAAGGCTACCGGATCTGAGTTGCGACCCTTAAGTGCACCTGAAGAATGATTCTCACTGATAATAATTGATAAAATGATTTGGAGATTTTCTACTCATATCAATATAGTATTAGATTTTTTTACGTATTATGTAAATTTAGTATTAAAATTATTATTGGGTTTCTTATTCCTAGGTCGTGAGTTTTGAGGTCAGGTTGTAACTAGATATTGGAGAGTTTCAGATAGGTTAGGTAATGATCCTTATCTATAACTACTATATATATATATATTAGGCATATTATAGGAGTAAAAGTATCGGTATCGGTATCGGGTATCGGCAAAAATTTCGGTAGTGAAAAAATTGTGAGTACTTGTATCGGTATCGGACGAAAATTTTGGTATCGGTGCAACACTAATATATATTATTTTTATTATTATCTTTCTTCTTCTTCCCCAAGACTTGTTGGGGTAAGGTGCGTGACATGATGTGGGGAGAAAAAATTGCCCAAATTGTATGTCCTGCGTGTCGTAGAATGGCGACTAAGGATGGTGGTAGTTAGGTTGGCTGCCCACTACACTTATCTTTTGCCAGGAATGCTAATGCATGCCTCGGAGAAAGTCGTGATCGCCGTAAGCGGCTTTTATCTTTCGGCGAAAATGTATGAATCGTATAGGTACATGGAATGCCAGAGGAATTAATGTTGAGGAGAAGAGGAGAGGGGTGTTGGATATATTTAGAAAGGGCAAATTTGATTTGCTAGCTGTGACAAACAAAGATGAAAGGAATCGGTGCAAATGAGTGGTGTGGTGTGAAATGTGTTTGTGTGGAAGGGAATGAGAGAGGGATAGAAGGATTTGCAATTCTGATGAGTGACTTGTGGTAGAGAGCTATGGCAGATTTTGTGTGTTTGAGTATAAGAATTCTGAAGGTTAATTTTAAGTTCGAAAAGTTCAAAATTTGTGTGGTTGCGACAAATGGCCAATCTGAGGGTAATGTTGATGAATGCGATTTTCTGGGATAATTTGAATGTTGTTTTGGATGGGGTGAGTATGAGATTCAGTTCATTTGCCACATATCTGCCCACCCAAGGATTTTTTTTTCTTACAGATGTCGCCACCACTCACTGGCAGAGCCCTATTCAAGGAGGGGGTGTAGTACGCTCAAAAGTTCACCCTCTAGCGCAAATTACGCATATGAGCACAGACGCCGGCTTTTAAGTGAGGAAATTAAATTCAACAGGAAATACAGAAGATGGAAGAGAATTCCAAAGAACATAGGTGGTGGGAAAGAAGGAAGCACCACAGCGAACTAGCCTGGAGTTACCAATGTCAACACAAAAGTCGTGCGCAGATACAGCACCCCTTGTGCTACGAGGGCGTCGTAAAGGTGGTGGTACGCGAGTGATAAGTTTCCCTCGAGCACCTGCCGCTGCGGTACCTATAGGAAAGATATAAAGCACCAACATCGCGCGGCAAAGATGGAGGGTCAAGTGAACTGTAA
>JABUQX010061991.1:10000-14980 GCA_015478945.1 Trachelipus rathkii
TCTTTGTCACCTCCTTTTCTCTCCAACTTCTTCCATAATATCACCCATTTCTTTGTCTTTCTGTGTCTTTTCCGACACTTTTCACCCTTCCTATTAACTCCTATCATCTTCCCTGCGAACAATACTTTCAGCACATGATGATCCTTCACATGTGTCTTTTCATCATCATTATACTTCCCACTTTTACAACCATTTTTACTTCTATTCTCCTTTCCTGAAATTTCTTCTTTAATCACCCGAAGTATGTTCTATCATCCTCTCTGCACATATCTCTCTTTACTATCTATACACACATTTTCCACACTGCCGATGTCTTCTCTTACCAGCTGTATCTTCACGAACCATTGCATTGTGCCACTTGTATCATCAACCGTGCTGTCATTTCTCCTATGGCAGGTCTCGGTGTCCTCAAACTTCTCTCCCTCTTCCAAAGTATTTTGGCAACAATGATTTTAATGCAATACTGTTCAAGACAGTTTCATGGAACTTTGTTCTCGTCTCTATTCCCATCTTTAAATCCTTGACGCAATAAGATTCTCATGTCCCATCAGGTATTTCGCTGAGGTATGACTCTCGAACTTCTCTCTTGCGGTCTGTGGCATTTCCATCATGAAATTTTCCTTTATACGCACAACCCTTTAACTTCCTCTCTTCGAAAAGCATGCGGTCTTCCATTTCATTAATGACTCCCTTGGGGCGCACCCTTCTTATACCTTCTGTAGACTGTTACTGTTTTTTAGGGAAGGGTACAGGCGTTCTTCTTCACCGATGGGTTAAGTTTCCCCTTCACACCAACAGCTAGCGAACATTCCTTTTCTTAGAACTTTGTGTGTGACCGTCTGTGGTCACCTCTCACCATCTCATCATCCTTCACTCGCACGACATCCTGTTTTCGATTCAGAAGCATTTCGTGCTCTCTACCGATTGGATGTGTCACCGGTCTGGGACATCCATAATCATCTCTTCGTGTCTTCTTCAACATCTATTAGTGGCTGTGTAGGGACGTTATCTTCTTCTCCTGTAACACTTTCATCCTTAGCTGAACACTGGGACTCTTTCATCATACACGATGCGCTGACATCACTGTTGAGGGCGTGCGCATCGTCTTCTGATGATGTCCCGAGATTGTGAACGTTGACGTTTCCCTCTGTTAAAAATCTTCCCTTCTCAAAAACTCGCCAATTTCCGAAATTAATGATTTGTTCTGCTTAGAATTCTTCTGTGAATTCTTCTTTCAGCGTGTCTCAGGATGGGGGAACTAGCATATTCTTCTACCCGTTATGCTCGAACCTTATCTCTACTTTAACGAGGCCTCGAGCGAGCGCGGTCGACTCCCAGTGCGAGATCTAGGCTCGGAACGGGGGTAATGCGCCTCTGACATTCCCAATGACTAAATCATAAGCGACCCCCGGCAGTACTGCTGCAGTCGTCCTACCCTCGAAGTAAGGGGTGTCCACATTAATCGTCGCGAGTGGAGCCTCTATCACCGTTCCGTTCATCAACCTCAATGTTACGTTGTCACCAACATAACATTCCTTGGGTACGTATTCCTTTCGGTACGTTAAATGATGACACAGACCGCATGAGTGCAACGGGAGAGGCCTTGGCAGCGGCATCTCGTTCACCGTCCCATAGCTAACAGGCTAATCCGAGGCACGGGGTTTCCTGTCGCTACTGCGAATTCCATAATCGCGGCGGTCGCTCTCTTCGATCTACTCCTATTTGCTTATTGGGACCATCCTGTCCTCTACCACTATAGTTGAAAATATGGAGGGGGCTTCTCGACAATCTCTAAGCGAGTATGCCCAGTTCGCTTTGACACTTAAGCACGTGAAGCACCTTCTCTCGGCCTCACTGCTACGTCGCGACAGATAGTTCGTTGTCTGTAGCCGCTTGCCCTACCTCCGATCCTGCTTTCCACATTGTCGGTTGCTCTCGATGCCATGTTGGTTGCCTACAGTTTATATTACCATTAGTCGTGCGGGAGTACCATTGCTTTTGATCTAAAATTAATTTATTATTATGTTGTGCGCTTTTATCCACGTGATTGTGATTTCGCGTGTGACTATTCGCTGTGAACCTCAAACGATGCGACTTCCATTAATGCCCTTCAGAAAACAAGTTATTATCCGTCTTCTGGTGCATAGTTTTCTTACGTCCTCCCTTATCAAGTAGTTGCGAGCTGTCTTTTGGAACAAGGTATTCACAAGATACTGTATGCCACCGAGAAAAATTCAATAAGATCATCAGGTGGTCATGTTAACAATTCATGGCTGCTGTTGAGACCGCACATTTTGTTAAGAGCTACCAATAATTCTCTGTTAAATAAAACTCTAGGATTTATCATCGTCCGTAGGGAGTTATGTAGGTTATTGTACTTCGTACAGTAAGACCGTTCACTTTCCACGTAGAGCCCTAGCCTCTCCAATACAAGCCGTCTTTTCAGACCTTGCCATGGAACTTTTGTACTCTTCACAGATCATCTTATTTGTGATACACTGACAGGCTTGTGCTTTGCTTAGGAAACTCCCTAAAACAACCGCTCGCTTTCTAAACAGGGATATCGTGCGTCGCTTCTGCATTGCTTCTCAAACATTAAACAGATATTCTCAATATCGTTTTTCTTTTCGTCGAAGAAAGGAAGCTTCAATTTCGGATACTTACTAGCATAGGAAGTACTATGGCTGCTCTGAGCACTCTGTGATGCTACTACTGCGTCATGTTGACGTTGTTTTTCTTCCGCATCAAGCTTCATCTGAAGCATTCTTTCTTCTGCATCTCTTGCATCTTTTTCCGCCTCCAGCTTTACTCTTTGCGCTTCAGCCTCAAGCTTAGCTTTCTCCCTTCGCTCTTCTGCCTCAAGCGCTAACTTCTTCTCCTCTAAAGCTAACTTTTGTTTCTCCAAATCAGCGGCTAACTTCTTTTCCTCCGAAGCAGCGGCAGCCTCTTGAGCCATTCGATCTTTTACTAAGGCAGTGATTTCCTTCACACCTAAACCTCCTGATTTGCACCACTCCATAAACTCATCATTAGACATAGCCATAGTTACAATTGTTTTATCCAAAACAAATTACAAAATATATCGTTCGCTAACAGAGTCACTTTCAACGCACGAATCACAATCCCGTTTTCTACCAAAATTTTCGAAATTTAGCTTTCACTGATAGCTCTATGAAAACAAATTTCTAACCGCAAAATTACAATGTATATATAATATATATATATATATACTAGTATATATATATTAAGTATATATATATAAAAAAAAATATATATAAAAAAAAAATATATATATATATATATATATATATATATATATATATATATATATATATATATATATTATATAATATCTATAATATAATAGCTAGTTTACACAATATCTGCAATAAAAATTTGACAAAAGCTTTAAACGGGGAAGTTAGTGTTTTCAGACCATAGAACATCAGAACAGAGGAAAAGTTGGTGATTCCGGGAACCAGCTGATTTCGCATCCGCTTCAAATTTGCAAAAGCTTGTAAACGGCCTATCTAAACAATAGTTAATGAATATATATAATATACTTATATATTTTTAATATAATATATTATATATATATATATATATATATATAAATATATATATATAATGTATATATATATAATATAGAGCATATATATAGAATTACCAAAATTAGTTCAATGTTTCTCTATTTCCAAACGACAAGTATTGTTGCAACAACAATTTGTTATTCCACCAAATAACGCAAAGCAAAGATCAAAGATAACCGGTTTAACTTCAGTAAACAAATAGTCCGACCGACCTATCTTGAACAGTTAAAAAAAACAATATAATATCAACTTATATCATATATCAACAACTGGGATATAAGTTGCAACACTTGAACACTAGTTCTGGCACAGGTTTTAGCACAAACTACTGTACTACCTTAAGCTCAAATATTCAATAAAATAGCAAAAAATAACTTTACTACAAGCACTTCATTGATAAGAAGTAATGACTGAAAAGTTATAATATAAGATCCCGGACAGGAACCCCCAAATTTATAATGTAGTGCGATTGGTTAAAAGATAATAAATTATTTTGTCATAAACTTACTCTTCGAACTGATGAACAAATCCTTTGGCCAGGCCCCCGTGACAATCCAATCAACTAACACCTTTTTAGATTTCTCAAACCTGTATTGTAACAGTATCTAAGCCTTCTATTAAGTGAGCTAACGGCCTGTGCAATATTGCAGAACAAATCTATACTTAGAACTCACCAACTTATCTCTCTGAAGACTCTTCAAGTGGAACAACGGTTTTGACCGAGTTCTTTTTCTTATGTGAAAACAGTTCAGTCCAATACTTTTCTTATCAGGTGAGAATTTGAACCCGTTTTATGACCAGGTCTGTTTGATGCACTAAACAATGTCGTTTAAAGACTTAAATGCAAATAGCTAATAGAGATATTTTCTGAATGACAATTGAAAAAGTAAAACACGTTTGGAAAAACAAGAAGAGAAACCACTGGGATAATTTTAAAGAAAATATTTTTATAAAAAAAAAATAAATTGAAAAACGGTACTGGTCTTACAAATCTGAGGTTTTATAAGTCCATGGAACATGTAGACGAATGTCCCGTGGTATTCGTATTACCATCGCACTGCTGCAAATATAGAACCTTCAGTACTATATATATTGTTATATTTATGATATATATATTATATATTTAGCAAAAATAACTACAGGTTTTAATAATGTCCATGTACATGTAGCCGGAATGTTCGATAGGTATTATCCGTATACATGCGCTACCGCCAAATATAGACCAAAATACTAACTACCGAAGTATGATCATAACTATATATATTATATGATATATAATATAATATAGTATATATTATATATATATATATATAATAGTGTATATATATATATATATTATAGTATAGTAGTATATATATAGTAAAAGTGCTGTACCTGTAAAAAAAGGGCC